>OY982566.1:23241586-23330997 GCA_963859945.1 Euplagia quadripunctaria | reverse complement strand
TGTGACGCCTGACACCGTCGCGGCAGGACGCTTCACTCCTTGAAAAAGGGCCCCCGTCGGGTCCGAAACTAGTCGGGCATCCCCGAAATACAAACGTGAGTAAAACCGTATAATCTCTAATAAACATGAATATCACTCACGAAAGTTTTTATTGTAACAATGGATATACTACTCGTTTCATGGTATATTCATTAATAACCAGCAGTCAGCAGATATTATAAATGAATCATGAGTTACTTAAAAAGTAAATTATTTCATTTATTCGCAGAAGTAACTAAAAGTAACAAATATAATAACCACAGTTACAGTTTAATACGCGTATGCATATAAAAGTAATAGTATTCCGCCTCGGGTTCATAATTTAATAACTAGGACATTTTTTGTCCAAAAAAATCAAATAAAACAAAGAAAGCTGACTGAATGAATTTAAAAAAAAAACTAACTTAGGACTGTTTAAAAATGAGAAATACTTGACTAAATAAATCGGAAAATTTTTTTGGGCAAACAATTTTGACGATCTTCTTTTTTACATGGCACCAGTACTGGGTATAGGGACCAAGCTACCGCTGGTTAGGGTTCCAGAGACAGAAACCTCCTCACAATACGTGCCGTATCGAGATGGACCGCCTTCTGCATCAGGCCCTTTATCGAGCTTCCTAACGCGAGCCTCTGAAGCTGTTGGTCGAGGATTTTCGCAATTAACGCAGGCAAAATAACGTCATATCAATTATGACTATCGCCACAATGATTGCCGAATAAACATCCCATATGTCGATTATTATTATTACGTTATACTATAGCATAAGTTGACTCTTATATTTACGTACGATCTCAAGTTAATATTTTTTATTCCTGTGTTAAGGAATTTTTTATTGATTTTTTCTGTTAGAAAATTTGAGTAACAGCACGGAAACGAATGCAGTAGACAAGAATAGACTAGCCACCTCTTATAAATCAACTAGAATGTAAATGACAATATACATATTTATATGGATATATAATACAGCTCTGGCCATAACTTTGGGGATATATACGTGAGTTATGTAGATAGATTACTGTAGAAAATAGCACAAGAAATAAAGAACGGAATCAATACACTGTTCATAGGTAGGACGACAGGGATGTACGCCGCGGTATCTATTCCGCGCAATTAAGTCGGCTTGCCCACACCTTATCTTCGGCGCCAGCCCTCCTTAAGAACTTAACGTGAAATAGGTCAGGACCGGCCCTTATTAACGCCTATTCCGTGGCCTCATTGATTATTGACGGTTTTTTAGAAAGGACGATCCGTGTGAAATAATGTTAAATAAGTATGGTTATCTTCGCGATGAACTCCTAAACTAATGAACCGATTTAATAAAATTTTGCACGGTGTGTGCAGTTTGGAGCAGCTTGAGAGATAGGATAGTTTTTTTTTTGTTTTTTTTTTTTTTATTTTAAATTACCAAGCCACAGCAACGAATGGCCTAGTGGACATCTCTGGTGGAAACGCAGCTTTACCCTTCGAGTTACGCATACTCACACAGGCTCTCTAATTTTAAGTGTAACTTAAATTTGCATGTTAAGTTTTTGATTACTGTAAATATAATTTTAACACAACTGTTATACGTACTTAAGTACCAGCTGGTGTTCCCGTCCTAGTGGCTTCCCCAGTCACAGGAAATATAAGACATTCTGGTACGCGACCACGGCTTCTGCGAGTTACTGCAGTCTTGCTAGGTTCCTCTCTCTACTCATTCACCTACTTCTTCCTTCTTTACCGTCTTAAAACGACTACATTCCCAAAGAGGGTGGGTGTCAGGAAGGCGGCAGGCCATAAAAAAAAAACAACCAAAACCCATTGCGCCGATACCAATGAAAATGGAAAAAGAGCAGAAAGATGATGACGTTATACGTTACTTCATTACTTATAAGTGTAACGACGTAAATCAAACAAAACTGTTAGTGTAGTTGCTAGGGTTAATTAAATTTCAATTCAACTAATAGTTTATCATCCCAGCAGACCACCCGCTTGATCATAAATGGTCACAGCTGGATGGTGATTGACACTCGCTTCACCATTGGTATTACACGAACACACCAATCCTATCTCCCTCCTCATTGAATTATAGCCACCCTACTCATAAAGGAACACGGCACAACAGTAGTCTTGTTAACCGTGATTTTAAATTGTGGGTAGAGGTGCACTCAAAATAATACGTCAAAAATGTTGCTTATTAAAAAAAGAAAGATTACTATCTAATCGAATGCAAATAGGTTTATACCTCGAAACCCAACGAATGGGTAATCCAAATAGTTTAATATGATGTTTGTGTCTAAGTAGATCGTTATTTTCAATATTTTATTAGGTTTTCAGACTTCCATAATTAGATATTTTTTTTATCTGGATGAAAAAAAAATCTGGCGGTACTCTATGTTCGTTTCTATACCCCTGACAATCAACCAAACTTACTTTCGCATTTATAATACGACCTATTGCTAGCGATTTCGTTCGTGTGGAAATTTTGATGAAATCTATCCTACGGGACCGTAGCTGCTAACCTATGTACTATTCCAGTCTATAATCTATCTCTGTGCCAAATTTTATCCAGATCCGTTCAGCTGTTTTTTAATGAAAGAGTAAAACATCCATCCGTCTTCACAAAGTTATTAGTAAGATTAGTTAGGATTCATATATATATATTCATATTCTGCCGCCATGGTGTATGAACATAGCTGTTCAAAGCGGAGAACAAGTTACCATTCGTAATCTTCAACCGAACCTGTCTCCCTTCCACACTTCCTTCTCCCATTACCTGTACCTGCAACAAGAGGTGGTGGATTCGATTCCCACCCAGGACAAATAATTGTGTGATAAGCATGATCCTTTGCTCTGTGGCTGGGTGTAATTTATCTATAATTTGTAAGTATTTAGAAATATATAAGTATGCTTATCAGCAGTTTGGTTACCATTGTACAGGTTCTGCCTACTTTAGGATCAGACGGCCGTGTGTGAGATGTATGAAGTTATTATTATTAACTTTTTAGTTTATCGCGTTAAAAATTAAACAAAAAAGAATCGAAAAAATCCATTCACTATAGCTAGCTTCCGACATTTTTTATTTATAACACCTAATGGCACTGGATTAGCAATAACATAATAAAATTATATTCTTTTTAAACTAGATCTATATTTGTAGAGGAAATACTGTTCTATTTGTAGGTAAGATTAATACTTAATTTATTTCTACGTGTTCGCGGTAAAATGGAGCAGAACCACATCATCATCATCTACAGCTGACAATTAAGTTTTGTTGTCAAATGTTCTTTTACACGGGCTCTTACCTAATTAAAATTAACAGACCACCGTACCACTAAACCTTCTCTCAAATACAAAGTACAGAATTAATTAATTTTGTCCTTTAAGAATGGGAAACCCTTGTTTTGAATAGGAAACGGATTTGCTCCCTTAAACAGTAAGTAGATTAAAAATCCCATCAAACTACTTTTATAGCTGACTGTACTTCCGAATTCCGGAGGGGGAGGGGATTTTGGCAGAGCAGAAATTTAGTGTGCTCTAAAATCTGGCCAAATCTCTGACTTCTTGTACATATTTTAATAGTATTTTGTGCGTCTTGTAAACATAAGGATAAAATAACAAAATCTAATTTCCAGAAACAATTCTACAAAAGTATAGTATCGGTATCTGCGAATTATCCAAAGATATAAAAAAAGAGAAAATCATTCGATAGACTATTCAGCGGGCACACGTAGAGGTGTTCAGCGTTTCCACACAAAGCCACATCCGATGTCGATAAAACCCTACTCGTATTATCATAAAAACACTCAATATTAAAAAGCAAACGATTCGCTATAACTCTGTCCATCGGTACGCACCATTCGCACGAAATTCGTATTCAGTACGCGCAGTAACTCGGCGCTATATCTTTTCACTGCCTCCGTAAGGGCGGGTACGCCAGTGTGCTTGCAAAGTAGTTATAAACTGCTACTAAAGGCAGCACAGCCGCTCAACGTGAAGACACTTAAAGTATACGTGTGGTGCGGCCTTTATCTTTTTATGCCTCGTTTAATATTGCGGCTCGACGCGATTAAGGTTATTGGATCGATTTCGGAGCGTTTCTTGTTTGTTTATTTCGTGTTAAGTACTTTTATGTCTTTTATGATTCCCAAAGAATGCAATTTTGACGCTTTGTTGCTATAAGACTTAAATGTCCGGTTGATGAGTCACCTACATAACAAGCAAAAATAACTGTTTCTTTATAATGAACTTTATATCGACAATGAAAAAACTAGTTAGCTCGTGAGTAGAACTGCAGTCAGTCAGTTTAGGTACCCATCGGCAACAGTAATAGTAACTTTCTTTCTGGATAAAATGTACCATGTCCTTTTCTATACCTCTTAGAAAGTGTATGAAAAATTTCATATTAATTGGTTATGTATTTAAGACGCGAAAGTATAACATACACACAATTAGAATTTATAATATTGATAGTTAGGTTTGATTTTTGAAGTAAAAACTTCTTTAGCGGCGTTATGCACTTTTTGGGATGAGTAAAAAATGTTAAACTCGCGTCAGGACACATGACCTGATCAAAAATCCGTAAGACGGAGCCGAGTTTCCGAGAAATATAATTTAAAAAATAAAACATTCGAAATTCAAACATTTATGAGCGGCCAGGAGCGCAGAACTTCCGATGTACCCTATGTATACATTTAGATGTGTTATTACCTACTGTTTATTTTTAACCTAATTATAAACAGATGTGTGTGTATGTTTATGCAAATACATTGTGAAGTTATGTTTTCACTTCTGACGTGCAGTCCTACGACTGACTGTTTTTTTTTTTCGATAATTTTGTGTGTTATAATTGTTATGTTCTTGTATATAAATAGTGCATATAATTTGATTAAGTTACACGCAAGTCTAACAAGTTAAATTTACAAGAAGTTTGTTGAGATAGAATCTTAGATCTACAAACTTTAAGTTGGTTATTATTGACTTTAAGTGTAATATGAAGTAATAAATACTTTTATTACTTCATAAATAATAAAACGTACATGCTTACCGAGCTTGGTATTTAAAATGAAATTATATGAAAGCTTTTTCGTTCAAATGAGAGTCGCTCATATTATATGAGCGACTTTTTTCAATATTAAACTTTAAATAAAATTGAGTTCTTGACTTCACGCTCTCTAATAACTAATAACTTGTATTTACTTTTTGTTATTTTGAGAAGTGCAATCAATAACAGAAAAAATAAGTGCTTCACTATTTCAATGCTATAACCCAGGCCACTACAATAAAGTAAATTGATGCAATTTTTGTTTACTCTATCTTTAGAAGTAAGAAATTAACATACAAACAAAGAAGTTGAACTCGAATGAAGACATTAGAGTAGCGCCACTAGGTCGGCGTGGCGTGTCCGCTATCGCATTGACTGACACCTTTATCTTACATCGCGACTGTTGAAAAAGTCAACTATCTAGCTTTAATGAAATAAAATTGCTTGAAATTACCGCCCGCTGAACTCATTTATATGGATGGCATAATGCAATTTGTTTTATAATACAAAATAGCCTGTCTGAAAAAAGTCGGAACTTTCACTATCTTTGTGTCAGATTTTATATATGCCATAGGGTAGATGACTGTCAAGTCAAATAAGTATATTTTTAGTAAACGTCAAAACGGAAGTCGATATATTTTTGTATGTAATACCTAGGCATGACGTCACGCCTTACTGTTGTCGAATCATTTCCTTTTAAAGTTAATTTTACGATTATGAAATAAACTAAAAACGGTAAAGTAAAACTGAACGCCAATTTTCACACTTTTTCAAGTTATTTTATTGCACGACTTGGCGAAATAAATTATTTTGAGCACAGGAATCTAATAGACATATAAAATTAAACACCATTTGGCCGATCATCATGAATAACTTAGATATGAAATATGCACATTTTATGTAAAGAAGGTTGTTATATTATTCATTTTGAGTAACCCCCGTCGCGTTCATATATGAAAAATGAAGCAATAATATTAATATTTTAATATTACATTAATAGTTCTATTAATGTTTCATTTTTTATTTGCATCCTAAGCAACATCAAGTAAACACACCCTGGAAACATTGGCACGTTTTAAAAGTTTATCACCCGTTCTAGACCATCATATCTGTGTAACGAAGACTGTTACTTGTTACTCGACCGTTTTAAATACACCGAGACGTAGAGCAACTCTTTGTAACCTTGTTATTCGCTTGATGACTAGATCGTTATTGTACTTCAAGTTCAAAGTTGTTTAAAACGTTTTACGCAGAATCGCAAACTACTTTATCTAGAGACCGAGAGGGAGCACCTCGAAGTATTTTATCGACGTACTGTGTTTATCGATAAATATTTCTTAATACTTTTAACTAGTTACCTATAATTTAATTCATGTTAGCTGTCTCTGTTACAAAATGTTGGCTTTATCGGTCCACTTTTATATTCAGTCGCAATTTTTGACAAAAATTGCGATTTTTCCTTAAATTGTCACCCTTTAGCGTTATTCATTCATTCATTCGTTATTCACTACTACACATATGACCCTAAAATATGACCACACCTTTCTGTAACAACCTGTATACAGTCCGCTTTTCATCACACAATCCATGTGCGTGTTTGCTACCTTAGTTATATAAAGAAAACAGGCAAGCGTTTGTGTGCAATTCAAAATAATTTCATTTAAACATAAAACCTTACCTGAAAATGAAATACTTATTCCTAATCAACCAAACTCGAATTACTATCAAAACCATATTATTATATCGGATTTCTAGGATATCTCACAAAATTTCGAGTAATAAGTTAATTGGAGTAACAATACTCGTCTAAATTAGTCGACCCTTCAGTACCTTCTGAATTCTAATCACTCATAGCTGATGTAATTGGTTAATAACTCAATACATCAAAGTTTATGTAATTAACAACTTTCAATTATAATTTCGTGTAACATAGTTTGATAAAATCAATAAACTATGTATAAATATAAATTTCTCGTTGGAAATTAAATTTTAAATATCAATTTTGAAGCCAAACTTGGTTTATACAATTTAAGTAATGTAATTTGCGTTGTTAACAAACAATTTGAAACGCGCCGCCGTTACGGGAAATTATATTCGAAAGTAATTTAATTGGAATTAACAGAAATGTAACGGCCCGCGGGTTTCGTGGCCACACCCGACGAGAGCGTGGCTCTGTAATTGTAATTAATTTATTGTTCAACAATAATTGGGCTACTTTTGAAACTTTTTAGTAACTTTATCTATATTAAGAGGTCTCGAGATTGAGGCATGGCTGAAATCTGCAAACAGTGTTTGTCATAAATAACTAAAAGTAGCACAGGTTTAATATTATAAAAAGAACTATCATATTTTTTAATATCAACAATAACTAAAACAAGCTAATATTATTGAGCTTATTTTAGTCCTTTAGTTTATTATTGAGCTTATTTTAGTCTTTATTTAGTTTAGATGCCGCTTGCTTACTTTTAACGGCGCGTATTAAGAGAATATAATAAATTACATTAAAGTGATTTAACCAAAACTTTAGGCTCGGGTATTAAAGTAAATTTAAATTATTATGATAACACAGAAATAACGAAACATTTTACTACTAATGTCTCCTTTAAAAAATTTCAAAAATATTCTTAACAAATCTAAACAGCAGACATATATGACACAACACAAACAAGTGACGGTTCGCAGCATAACGCTAACTGTGCGTGAAAACAAAGGCCGACTCGGGGGACGTCTGAAAAACCTTATCGAGCAATTTTCGATAAGTTACGTTTGCCGCTCACACGCGTAAAGGGACGTAACATTCCTTTAGGGCGACCGTACGCACCCATTCGAATGGCAAACCGCACATAAACACGTCCTATTGACCACTTTAATGATTATAATTCCATACACAACGATTGTAAGACAGAAATGTACTTAGTTTTTAGTTATTTAACGCCTTAACTTATAAACATTAGCTATGGTGGTACGTTTGTATGATGCGCTAGCGAAAGAGGAGATGGATATGGCTCCGAGGTATCTAACTTCGGAGCCGACATAAGACTGTTGGTTAGATATTGTAGGTGACGATGAGACCTAATGGGCTAATTTACAAGGATTTTGAAGACCGTGGAAAGTAGAGAAGGTTAAGCAGGAATTGGGACTCTCACACCAGCAGAGGACATAGCAAACCGTGGCAAGTGAAGAAGTTTAGATAGGAATTTCGAATCTGGCTGCAGGTGAGAATACTAACGTTTAGTTAGAAAGTCGAATAGTTTGTCTGCCTTTAACACATAATTAAGGTTTGTATTACAATAAAATAAATATTATTACATTTATATTATTTTATTTTAAGTGGTCACTGGTGTGTGCAACTCGCAACACCAACGAAATCACTAATGCCGGCTCTTCTTAACACATGGAGCTCTAGTTACCTTATATTTTCCCATAAGAGTGGTTAACAGAACTTCTGTAGAGGAGAGATGCCCAGTCCACCAGATATTTGCTGTACTTTTACCTTTTTTGCATACTGTTTGTTCTCCTTGCTTCCTCCAATTTTATAATAATATGTTTTATTTATCTCCACAAATTACACAAGTCTTAATATCTAAGTTGACAATAAGTTTAGCTTAATTTGTAGTTTATGGGAGATCTGGAGTCTAAACTAAGCCTTGGCCTGTACTTTAGAGCAACCATAAAAGAATAATCAGCTACATTTGCGAATCATATGTAATATTAGTAATGAGAATTTGTTTGTTTATTTCTTTATTGATGGTTGGTTGGTGGATAGTGATTTGACTGCTGAGCCAGAGGTCGTGGATTCTATTCCCACCCAGGATAAATATTTACGTGATTAGCATGATTACTTGTTCTGTGTCTAGGTTTAATTTATCTATAATATGTATGTATTTAGTAACATACAAGTATGTTTATCTGCAGTCTGGTTTAGATCAGACGGCCGTGTGTGAGGTGTTTCAAGTTCTTATTATTATTATAGTTATTATTTCTTTGTTGTGCTTGACGCCTTGACTCACGCTCAGCCGATAATTATAAAATTTTGTTTACACGTTGTCAGGGTTATAGAAATAGACGTACACTCTGTCTTTTCTTTCTTTCTTTTCTTAATCCAGTAAAATACTGTTGATTTGATTTGAAACGCTAGTACGTCTATAAAGCGGTTATTGTCATTTATCCCACTTCTACCGACTTACGTCACACTAATCGTGCGTAAAATGGTAGCACACAAACTCAAGTCTTTAAAACGACTTCAAATACCCATTGTGAGAGTCCAGGCTCGTTGTTCTAATGTAACGTGATTGTAAAACAAAAGGCAGTAGCGAAGTCGCTAACAAACTTTGGCAAGCGACAGTCTTTTGTGTTCCAAAGAAGCCGATTCGTATTCACTCTTAAAACGTTTAGAAATACTGTTTTGTTCGTGCACCTTTTTAGTTTTTTGTTTCGGTGTGTGTTTCTTGAAAATAAAGCTATGCAAAATCTGTTTAGAAACTAAATTTCGTGTGTATAGTCATCAAATACATTTAGTGTTGTTCCAAATCTCGGTTCTTTTGCATGCTCAAATAATCTATATTGAAACAGTAAGATTATCGCAATATTCACAGTTTTAGCGTACAGAGATAAAGGCTACGGTAATTGTTTATTCATTTTATATGTAACTAGCAACCTACCCCGGCTTTGCACGCTTAGCGGAGACATCTTCAACAATCATCATCATATTTTAATCAATTTACACAAAACCTTAACAAATTATATACCTAAGCATTCGTCATGAATCGTTCTATCTATTGGTGAAAACCGCATGAAAATCCGTTTAGCAGTTTTTGAGTTTATCATGAACAGACAGATAGACAGGCAGACGCGGCGGGGGCTTTGTTTTATAATATGTAGTGATGTAGTGATAATAAAATTATTTGAGCAACAAAAATGAAAACTCGTAGCAAATGAACTGTTCATGCTAACTCTTCATAAACATAATAGTAATCATAAACATAATAGTTTACTTGATAAAGTAAATAAGGCATCATTACGCTTCAACAACCTAAAGTGAATTTAATTTTGCTGATTTAACTAAAATGTGTAAAACTTAAATGATTTTTAACCCCCGACGCAAAAACGATGGGGTGTTATAAGTTTGACGTCGATGTCTGTGTGTGTATGTGTGTGTATGTGTCTGTCTGTGGCATCGTAGCTCTCAAACAGATGGACCTGTTTCGATGCGGTTTTTTTCATTTGAAAGCCAGCTTCCTTGCGGTGGTTCTTAGCTATGTTTGGTTAATGTCGGTCTAGCAGTGTAAGAGTATCAGCTCTTTTCCAAAATCATGTAAGACATTTTGTAATCGTTGAAGGGATGTTTTAAATTTTAAATTTATAGTTATCTTTTAAAACCCTACTGCATACGTTTTATTAATATGAACCTTATATAGATTGGTGTGCTGTGTTTTGCGAATTTGAACTTAGTCTGTAAAAACTATGATCCGTACTCAAATCAATGCTTAAAATAAATACAATGCAATGAATAAGTAAAAAAATAAATCAGCCCTGCCAAAAAACGAATTACGCGCCATACAACCGCCATATTATTATTATTATTTTTAATTATAGCCATTGCCAGGCGAGATGATGTAAGGATTCCAACGATACCCTACACATCCAAATCAGTTCCGGCATTTAGAAATTATGGTGGAATATAAACAAACTCACATACATACATAAACCTTGAAAATATTACACTCCTTGACCATTTAAATCAGCAACGATTCAAAAAAGATAAACTCTCTTAATCGATAAACAATATAATCCACAAAACATAAATTTCCATATAAGGCTTGCAACACACTACAGCGATACAATATATAAATTGCGCGAACAGATTTAAATTACCTATCACCTTACACACAGCCAAGAATATGAAAGAAACAACCCTCCCTCCCTCTTTCTCTGAAACACGAGAGCCATTTTGAGGTACTAAAAGATGGCTAATTGAAAAGCTAATATTCACGGTATAACATTAATTATCCTCGGGAGGGTTACTGCGTAATCTCTAAGAGAAATCCTTATTATTTTAAGTGATACGCAAACGGAGGCGCTGTTAAATATTAAACGAAACTGCGCTATGCCTTTTAATAATACCGTAGTTTACTCGATGTGTTCGGGGAATAAAACACTCGAAGCTTTATTAATGTATAGTATTGAGAATTTTAAGCGCGGATTTAACGAGTTCCTTCATACATTATTAATTTGTTAATAACCTAGTTCAGTTAACAGCAAGCTAGTGAACATAACTTGATGTTTACATACAACAGTGTATCTGTTACTTAAAGTAAGTTTTTAACCCTCGTGGCCTCGGTTTAACCTTAGTGTTTTAAAAGCAATTCGAACAAGAACATCTTAAAGTGTTCGTATTTTATATTAACCTTCAATACAAATAGATCTTTATCACCTTCTTGCCCTTTTCCCAATTTTCGCAATATGTAACGGGAAAGAAGGTGAAGGTACATTTGTATAAGCAATAATTATAGTTTAAAAAACTAAAAAACACGCTTTTATAGAAAATTAAACTAAAAAAAATAAAATATTTAATCGAATTATTGCATTGTCATTTTTGACAAATGTGCAAAATTTGAATGAAATCTGGCCGTTTAAAGTGGGTCAAAATCGCTCCCAAAAGAGTCGGTTACAAACATACAAGTGAAGCTAATATAAAGCGTGTAAAAATGGGTAGGGAGATGAACCTCGAGTAAAGGATACCGCAAGTCTCGGATGAAGAACGGGACTGAGACTGCAGTAGCTCGCAGAGGCCAGGGTCGCGTACCCGAATATCCTGTATTTACTGTGACTGGAGAGGCCACTGGGACAGGAATACAAGCTGACATGAGTCTATACAACTAGATATTGCTAAATATAAAAATCACTAAGGTAACGGTTCAATTGAGAAACTACAATGGCGGTCACGAACTTAGTGCTTTTTCGATAAATCCCACTAATATTATAAATGTGAAAGTTTGTTACTCTTTCACGCAAAAACCACAAAACGGATTGCGATGAAACTTGGTATGTAGATAGCTGGAGACCTGGATTAACGCATAGGGTACTTTTTATACCGATATTCCTACGGGATCGGGACTTACGTGGGTAAAACCGCGAGGCGCTGCTAGTAAGTAGTACATTACTAGTAATATGGGTAACACGTTACTAGTATTCCTGTTAACCCCTCTAGCTAAGCTTAGTGCTTGTTTTTGGAGGAGAATCACGTCGGTAGTGAACGGGATGCGATCTGCACCCACTTGATCCCAAAGTCCGACGCCTCGCTAATTAAACTAATTTCAACATATAATACTGTCAATACTTTGACAGAATGCAAAAGTTGCATGAAACATATTCGCAATAACGCGATGGCGTCCAATATTTAGCATAATAAATCATAACAGTTTTAATCCAGTACAGTTTGTTTAAAAATATTTGCAACAATGTTCCAATAATCATTTGCATCTTCAATCGCTACCGCTGGGAAATCGACTGATGTCGGCGCCGAACTAATATTGCTGCAGCTACCAGCTACCATCCGACATAAAGAAATGCAATATTGTGTATACAACCTGTTCACTCCACAACGTAAATAGGAAGTCAACGTCGTTTGTTTTAGATGGTTTCTATAAATGTCTTTATACATTGAATACGTCAGAGAGTGAGAACAGTGACACTACACTGGACCATATTGGGTGAATGCTTTTAAGAAACTCACATTTTATGAGCATTCTGTGTAACGGAATTACTGAGGAGAGGTACTGCTTTCAACTAACATTCTTCTGAGGCGGGTGTGTAATCCATTAATTTGAAGACTGTCTGTAACTGTGCCTGTAAAGAAGTAGATTTATGAAAATAAAAAATACATGGTATTCTTCAGTATTTCTCAATAAAAAAAATTAAAAAAAGTTTCACTATACGTGCTGTTTAGAAATCAGAAAAAAAAAGTTTCGGTTAATCAAACCCATGTCAACGGTAGCCAAAAGCTATCAAAGTTACATCGGCTTTAATAAAAATATCATTTTCATTTCTGTATTTGAAAATATGTACATATATATATCGGATGATATAATGTAAGCTACTTTTCGATATAACTTAAATTTATATCGAAATAACACCCAGATGTTAAAAGAACAACCAAATCAAGATGTAATTTAATATTTGATTTAATAAAATGTTTTTCAATTTATCGAACAATGGTTTTTACAGCAAGTAAGTATTTTATTCAAGTTCTAACCCCCAAAAATTTCAATGACAAAAGGCGGGAACAAATTGTAACGATAAGAATCGCAGAAGTTAAGAAGTGTTTTCAGTGGACTTGTTATCAGTTGCGGACGCTCAGCGGGGCCAGGTGCCACGCTTTCCACAAAATATAATACAAATCTTGAAGAGTTTCCTTCTTCGTATCTGTCTATTAATAACTGGACTCATACTGAATTGTAGAAAAAAATTCTGTCTGTTGATTTCAACTTGAGAAATCAGGTGGAAGTGGATTTCTCATTAATATTGCTTTTGTTTCTTCTCGATTTAAAGACCCTGTAAAGCCGTTTTTGCTCAACCCTCCATCGCTACGTCCGGTGTTGATTAGTTACTGGATACTTTCTGCAACAAAGCTGGTTTTTGTCAGGCTTTGAGTTGATGACTCGCAGAATGCAACACGGGACTATTGCACGGTACTTGTAACTCGTAACGAGTTACAAGTACCGTGCAATAGTAATCACTGCATATTATAAAACAAAGTCCCCCGCCGCGTCTGTCTGTCTGTTCGCGATATACTGAAAAACTGAACGGATTTTCATGCGGTTTTCACTAATAGACAGAGTGATTCATGAGGAAGGTTTAGCTTTATAATTTGTTAAAATTTTGTGTAAATTGATTGAAATATGTTGATTGTCGAAAATGTCTCTGCCACCCGTGCGAAGCCGGGGCGGGTTGCTTGTTACTCATAATTTATTTTTTCAAAATGCCGTAAGAAGGGTAGCATTTAAAACCCGAATGCAGGTGTTTACCACAGCCATACAGACAGACCCTATTTTAAGTGCTGAGTATAGAACGCGAAGTATTTTCAACTGGTTCGAGTCAGCCTAAGAGCATTCTACGGTGAGGGTAAGGATAAAACGAAACCGAAACCACATCCAAAACTATAAGCACTTTACTCACATATTTTTTAATATTATCATATTTAATCATTACGCGTGAACTGTATTATAATTCACCATCTTCATTGAATTTGTTCCAAAGCGAGCCAAACCTCGCGATAAGCCGAGTATTGAAAAAACCGTGGTACCAGGCAAATTTATGCATATGGAGAGGTATTTCTCGTTGAAACATCAACCCCTTGGAATAAACGTAAAAATACAAGAGCCCCTTTGTAGGTACGTACTCCTTCCAATATCCGCGTAATATTTAAGATGCCGAGGTATTTTTGTCTATAGTACGTGTAGGTACGTCTTGTAAAGAAGGTTTAGGTAATCACGAGTACTTTAGTTTAGCTTAGTGAGGAAGAATGTCGGACAAAACCTCTCATTAGCACAGAGTGGCGGGTCTGCGTTTTTGTATACGGGTTTTAGTCTATTCTTTTCCATTGAGGGTATCATTACTCCGCTGCCTTGTATAACCATTTTACTTTTTTATTTCATTTATATAGAACAGTACCAACACGATTTATCTCTTTCAAAAATAGTCAAAACATTCAAAGGAGATACTAACCTTTAAACTTTCGCGTTCTATGATATAATTATGTATTTATACGGGAATTAACGCGATCACGAAAAGGTATTACATACCTCTCAGTCAACCTGTGACCACGGCCAGTACAACCTGGTCGCAATGTCAAATTCAGAGGTATGTAATACCTTTTCGTGATCGCGTTAATTCCCGTATAAATACATAATTCAAAGGAGATATTCGGTTATATGTTATAAAACGTACTATAACCTCAAAAAAATGGGGAAAACTGATCTATGATTTAAAAGACATTATTTTGAGAAATGAAGCTTAATTAGTCTTGTACAAGATATGAATACTTTTACAATTATTACCATATTTAACACGGCGGCGCAAGTTTGCGCATTCTACGTTCGGGACTCATAAATGCATGAATCTATTTCGGAAGTTTTTGTCCTTTTGTTTAATTCATGTTTGTGAAGGTCAGCATAGTTGAAGTCTGTAATCTTTGCAATATAGTGGAAAAACTATAAAACCAAAATTTTTAAAAACACTTGCACAAGACTTTCTAAAGCACATTCAAGCACAAAACACATTACACAGAGTCTGCACTCGCGTTAATGTGGTTATAATAGATCGAACGTTGTTTACACACGAATTCATCTCGAGACTCGAGCCTTGAGCTAAGTCCAACTTCGTACGAACAAGTTTAAAATGAAAGATTCGAGCGCTCGGGAAGTAATAATATTGGATTTTCCACCACATATTCCGATAGTGTTTTTAATCTTGTTACGTGTCTTACGGTTATGTTAAAACTACGCGAAATGGGCTTAAGTGAAAAGGAGTTTTAATTTTTTTTCCAAATAAAAACGAAAAACACAAAACATTATTTGTACAGTACGTATGTATTGTAACGAGAAAAGTACGAAGAGTTATCATTCTTGAAAGACAAGTTAATTTAATATAAAAATAAATTATTTCATGTTTTTAAAAATCAGGCCATATAATACAAAAATAATAAGTAACTTAATACATCGGTCTCGAAGAGTCTCATACTAGTACGTTCAAATAAACAAAGAAACAATTTCTTAAGCTTTATAATATTTTATTTCAGTATTCAAATAAAGTAGCTATCAAATAGCTATCAAATAGCTATATAGGCCACATTTCGACTGTATTTTAATCTAAATATATACAAACATAAGTCCGTTTAATACAAAGACGTTCACATTTTTATTCGTAACCTCACGCAAAGGCAAATGTAATAACCATATCGTAAGTACAACAAAATTGCCTTTTTAGCAACTAAGCAGTAATAAAATAACATAATCCCACAGAAGGTTAGACTGTAACTATTGTTTCCTTTGCCTAAGAGGTTTAAAAACCGTTTTATTGAACTTACTTAACCCTTTATGCTATTTGGGATAACTTCATGTATGTGCGGCCATTCGCCATTTTAGCGAAAATACTTTTTTTACCAAATCATTTCTTTTAAGTTTAGATGTTATATAAAGCAAAGAGTACAATTTAATTATTTTCAAATTGTTTTAGGGTCTAAAGTCTTAGCGACCAATCGAATTTTTATTCTATTAACTATTATCCATCCTTAAGTGTACCATGTTAATTGCTAATTATATTTCTGCTACGGTACAGACACTAATCCTGCTCAGCATACAGAATGATCTCACTAAGATACAGTCTTACAACTTGTAATACATGGTCAATTGGCACCCATTCAAAACGAAACCCTCTATAATATGCTTTAACTTCAACAAAATTTCTTCATATTTCTTCCTATCAAAGTATAAACGCAACACATGTGAATAAATATAGGATACGAACCAAGTTGTACCTGAGTGCGGAGTTCATCGATAATAAAGTTCGGCTCTAGGAAGCCTAGCCTCCGTACGTAGGTCTACAAACTTTCCTATCTTCGCATATTACATGTGCTATTTCAATTTATTGGAATTTATTATGAAGAGATATCACGTAGGTCAAAGGTACAGTATATCTTTTAATACAGAAGTTGGGGGATGTGAATCATTCAAGCTAAAGTATTGATGCTAGAATTGTAAGAATTTTGTTTGGCAATATTTTAGGGCTAAATAAATTCAGAGGTAGATATTACAATTACTAATATATAATATGTGTTTCTAGAAATAAACTCGAAAAACACATTAAAAATATTAAGAATGTGAATATTATAATCCTTAAAAAAAAGCCGACTTCAACAAAAAAAACTATTCCATAAAAGACTTATATATGGTTTTCCCATGGATGCCATTGTCAGAACTGGACCAAATTGAAATGGGACTACACGGAAAGCACCAGCTTTCAAATAAAAATCATCAAAATCGGTTCACCCAGTCGAAAGTTCTGAAGTAACAAACATTAAAAAAAAAACATACAGTCGAATTGGAACTTCCTCCTTTTTTGAAGTCGGTTGAAAACTAAACGGATACTGATGACTGGCCTGTTGGCCTAGTGGTTAGTGACCCTGACTGCTATGCCATAGGTTGTGGGTTCGATTCCCACCCGAGTCTGGGTGTTCTTTGTGTCCGTACTTTGTATGTTTGTAAAGTCCCTCGCGACACAGGAGTAATTCCTAATACAGGAGTTATTTAAAAAAAAAAAATACTTACTTTACTAGTCGAATTTAAAATAATATTATTTTATTGGCCTGCAAACCTCTAATTGATAAAATCGCGTATATTTGCCAACATACGACGAAAAACAACCCCTACCCTAAGATTCCAATGTAAATATTTTTGAGCCAGACCCATTATTTGATGGTGATTTATTACCCAAATAAAACAGTCTCCCAGCGTGAGCTGCACTCAAAAGTAGGAAATGTGCCACTCCTGTCCATTCATGAACTACTAACATTTATTTATTGCTGTGTTTACACCCAACTTGGACGAGCTCTGCCAATCTCACCCGCACGTATTGGGCACACATGAATATAAGGTGAATGGAGTATTCAGTTTACAATCTAGATATCGCATGTTTATGTAAAGGTGTGAATATGGAATTATTATCATTCTAATGGCATTTCAGTAAAAACTGGATAAGGTTTTAGGGAACGAAGTTATCGCACGCTACACTTCAGACACTCGGCGGATGAGGGCTAGAGAGAAAAAAGTGTTGGCGCAACGAAAAATGCTGACCGCGAGTTGATTATTATGATATTTTACTAGTTAATTATTATGTAACTTTGATGTTGGTTGTACACTAATTATCCATATATTAGTTCGGGCAACTTTCACAGATGGCGCAATTTTAATTTCGACTTTTTACAATATTAACTATATTTTGATACAATTTATTCAATCCATTAAATATATTTATAAATAGTGAAAGGAACTTTGTTTCAACCGGGTGTCCCAAGGACACCTCACGCGTCTTTTTATCTACCAAGATGGCAAACAAGCACCCGGTATATATGTTGGTAAGCGTAAAAATAGTAGCAATATTGGCGGCGTCACTTGCACCTTATCGAGCGCCTCTTCTCACTTAAAAATTCACAGTATGCTAGAAGGGTTCTTTAACGTAAAACTGTGGTTCTCTAAAGTGTGGCTCTCTCAGAGATTTTCTGGAGTTCCTCAACACAACTAAAAACGTCAATTTTTTTTTTTTTTTTTTTTTTATTAACAACATGTCTATTATCTTCGGATCTACTTAAAAGGCTTAATATAACAGACCACTGTCGCCACCTTCTCTAAAATAACCTCTGTTTACTCTTTGGTTAGTGCAAGATAAGTATGAATTAAAAAAAACATTACATGTATTCTTTAAATACTTAAACCTCGCAGTATTTAAAACCTGTAAATTAGTGGTACGTTAAGGAAAACTTTTCCGTCAATTATTTAATGGTCCTTGATTACAACTTTAAAATTGCACAATTATCAATACACTTATATGTTAAAAATTTATACTACGGTATGTTAAATATAAAATATATCTTGCAAAAGCATTAAATATGCTATAAAAGTACACTTGAAGAGTCCGCAATTGCCATCTAAGGTACCTACTGAAAATGTCACCATATTAGAAACACCTGACAGCATAAAATTTTGTAAGAAATATGATCGTTACTTTTCATTAATTTGAAACACGAAAAGAGTAAGCTGACTTTAATATCAGGCAGCCAAGAATGGGCATAATTTTTGTCATATATTATTTTCATGTCACAATAAAAAAAATCCGACAAACAAAACACGAGGAAATTGCCGGTACAAAGATCTCCTTTTGAAGAGCCCACATGTCTTCGTTCCTGAGACACGTGTTTATTCAACATGACGTCTGTCAAATATATAAAGGTACTTCTGGCTCTTCACGGCACACACAAAAAATGCTGTCGTCAAAGAACCTTTGACAAATTATCCTGTTAAGTTGACGGGTAAATATTCCGCCTACGAGTAAACGCGCCCTCTATTACTCAATTGCTACTCTTTGAATTGTCTACTCGATAAAGACGTACGCAAAATGTCGAGTATAGTACAATCTACATTATCGTCAGATTTTAAGTGTCGCCGTATCCGACATCGAGTGCCAAAGTTTTTAGCGTGTAATGCTTCCGATACATAAAACCATCCAATAATATTTGTGTTCGACGGCGAGGCGAAAACATTTCGGTCGGAGGCGCCCCCTATCGGTCGGCTATAAAGGCCTTTCGCGCGATAAAAACTGATCTGTGAGTTTGTCCGCCAACAACAGGAAAACAGATCTTTGGCGGACGGCCAAGTTACCTGGTGCAGAGGTTCCGTCGCGACACGCACGCCCTCCCCCATTAGGTACACACCACCCCGCGACTCGCACACCACCACTGCGTGCACTGTCTCCACACGAGGTAAGTCTGCACTCGCGATAAAGGGTTAACGAATTGCATCCAACTTCCAAGCACACGTCGCCGAATGTGGAAGCAGTAAATAGTTCCATGTTTGCCGGCGAAGTTTTGACTTCTTTCTCACTCGCCAACTGACGTTCTCATAATGGCTTTTCCGGAGGTGGAAACGAGCATTTTCATTGTAAGGTAGCGAGCGAGGACGCCCGCGGCGCCGCGCGGTCCGACTGCCTCACTCCTCAATTTGCTCCACCGATTGTCGCCATTTAAATTGTGTTCCTCGTACAATCCGCGTTATTATTCTTTTATACGTGCCGCCCGCCGATCGCACGGAACAAATTGTTTTTTTTCTCGCATCTATATCTGCGTGGTTATTTCGCGTTGTCTCTATTTTCGCAGGAGGCGGCGATGTAAACACGGTACGGGCTTAAAAGTGCGTCCTAATTTATTTGAGGCGCCTTTTTCGGAAAACGTTTCAGCTATGGTCTTTTATCCAGTTGAACAAAGGATAATACGAATAAAAGCCAGTCGAGCATAATCGTGCTTTTCCTCGTGGAGAGCTCCGCGAAAGATAAAATAGTCACCACAATTTTCCCGGTAGAGTTTTTACCTTTCAGTGGCGCGGTTTTTTGCAGGATTCAAAGCTGATTCAATAAGAAGTTACGAGCGTACTTAGCGACTATAACACTCGTGTGTACACTTTTTATGTTGCCACTAGAGAGAGGAATGTATAATATTCGTTTTGATGTAACAAAGGGGCGAGTTTGTTGATTGTTTATATTCGATTATCTCGAAACCAGTGGACCAATTTCGACGGCGCTTTTGTGAGCTCGCTTCTTAAAACATCTCAGATGATAATAACAGAGCTATCTGCATAATCAATGTGCCTCTCAATGAGATGAGTTCTACCTACGAGTTTCTTTTGACAAACAAATTCTTTTTGGAACATCAGACGTAAGCTATCAAAGATGTAACGTTATCGATTTAGTTTTTGGGTATTATTTGAGGTGTCAGTCTCAATATGTGTTGAGGATTGAGGGTGGCCACGTAACTGATTTAGCTGAGTCGGAGTAGTGGAGGCCGGGTAATGGTATCCTCGTGAAGGGATCCATCAGTCGTCATTAAGCGGAGCCGGCACTGACGCGCGGTGACGGCGCGACCCGACCGCACCTCGATTCTAGTGATCGATGCATATATATATCGATATGAACCATGAACATTATCATTAGTTGGGTTCTTAAAAAAATTGTTTGTATTTACTAAATACGAAAACTATGCATCAGTTCTTATTGTACAAATTGTGATTATATTTAAATTGTGAAATTTGTGATTTTTATTTATATAGTTGGATTAAGAGCCTGATGCAGAAGGCAGTCCTCCTCGATACGGCACGCATAGTGAGGAGGTTTCTGTCTCTGGAACCCTAACCACTGGTAGCTTGGTCCCTGTACCCGATACCGGTGGGATACTGTTTTTTATATTTTTAAATATATTTTTTTATATAATCTGAATGTATTTAAAAATGTAATTTATATGTACATTTAAGTGAATAAAGAGAATAATAACTAACTAACTAACTAGGCAGAGCCTGTACTAACCAGAACTAGTAACCAGACTACTGATAAACATACTTATATATTTCTAAATACATACATATTATAGATAAATTACACCCAGACACAGAACAAAATATATCAAGTTGGTTACCCGATAAAGCTAATACTTCTTAAGAGAAAGGGTTCACATGGATAATCGTATAGGTAACAGGTTAGTGGGTAAGTTTAGGGAATATTCTAATTATTATTAGGGGACACATCATCAACAATGACACATCTCTATACTTCACTAGTGCAACGGAGTATTGTTCCGAGAATCAAACTCAAAACCTGAACAAGGCAATCGTAGACTAAATTTACTGCGAAATTAAATGACTGTATATGTATACGGTACGATACCTTTTGTTTACCCAATGTTTTGATACACTGCAGTATACATCTTATATTTAACAATGCATTTCAGACATACACACATACATTCACGTTTGTATCGCTGATGAAGTAAGCAGAGGCGTATTAAACTCCCACATTTTGGCAACTTTAAATTTGTCCCACTCACGTAATATGGGACAAGTTTATTGCCATTAACCTCTTTGGGAATTAAAGATGGAAAAAATGGGCGTATATTGAAAAGGAAAATTAGGTAAGAATGAATTGGATGTGTAAGCAAAAGCTCAAGCACCTCAGCCTTAATTAATTAACTATAAAAATATCTAAATCTTTAGTGACCATTCTCATGTAGAACCCGCGAGAACATCAATGACGCATCACTAACCACCTTTGTCCAGTTATAAACATATTCATTTAAAACTTGCTAGTGCAGTTGATTAAAAAATCCTTATTGATGTATATAGGATACGTGTATAGTTTATAATCCAAGTCCGGTTCTTCACGCATAGCTAACCAAAGGCCTATACACACAAGCCGCAAAGAATAACCCCTCCCTTATCACCGACAATCGATATTTGATTACTCGCCTTTCCGATTATTCCCTTACCGTAACCGCCAGGTGCGAAGTAAGATTGATACGTCACTAGATCCCTACTCCATACGTAGCCAGCGACCTGACAGATTGTTATTGAAAAATTGAGCGATAATCCCACAACTTCGAGATTCCATCTTTTCGATGGATCGTTTTCAGGAAACAAATAAGCTTTGTTTTTAAAAGCAGCTGATGGGATTAATGCGTTACCCTTTTGTTTTCGAAGTTGTTTGGGGTTTTTAATGTTTTGAATTCAGAATTACATACATAATGCAGAGGATTCACAATGACTTCTTTGATAAGTTTTATTCAAAGTAACTGCATATAAAAAAGGTTTTGATATGTTTAAACATACAAGGTGTGGTCGTATAGTAAAGCGTTTACAATTGTAAGAAGATTCGTGATGTTTAATACATAAATCTTTTATTGAAACCGACAAATTGAAAGAAAGTGATGAGATGAATTAAACCATTTTTTAATACTGAGGATATTAATGGGAAAAAAATTGAATGATAAAAACTATAAAAATCATTCAAATTGACTTGAAAATTACCACCTAAAACCGGAAAAATAAAAATTCCGATTTAACATTTTTCTAAAACCATTTTCAAGCACACACCTACTAAAGTTAGGTAATATTAATCTACAAAACACAACGCATAATTTATTTTTTCAAATATTAGCAACGGCTTACTGTATTTCTTACACATTTACATTTAAACATCATTAAAATTCAAGAACCATTTCTATTATTCAGAATAAATATTGTAGTTTTTGCTACTTGCTAACTCGAACTATTTGAATATGTAAACACTATTTAACAAACGAAAGCACCTCTAAACCACCTATTGTACATTTTAAATCTTAGTAAGCCAGCAGCAGACTTTCTGAGAATTTAAAGTATAAATTAATATTAGATTGAGTTTCTTTTAGTTACACACACTACACACTCGATACACGTGCAGTCTTACACAAAGTCATATATAAACACAGACTCACACGCACACACGCACACACACACACATTATTTTTATGACCTTGTTTGTTTTTTTTTTGTTAGGTACTATGAACTCTAAGAACAAAAAACACTTATCAAAGCTCACCTAGGGAAAACAGAAACCTTCTGAGACACACGATTAAAATATCTTAGAAGTTAGAGACCGAAGACATTATTTAAGAAATGAAGTAGATTTTTTTTTTATTACTAGATAACACAAAAATATTCATAAGTCTTCAAAAACCTGACGAGTATTTAGTAATTCACATATTAAAGTGCATGTTGTTTTGTTGCAGGCTGCGCGTTCGTAAAGTTCAGCTCACACCAGGAGGCCCAGGCGGCCATCACCAGCCTGCACGGAAGTCAAACTATGCCGGTAAGCACGCAACACTATCATACACATGCTTTAAAGGATAAGCTGACGCGAGAGCGATTTCCAGTCCGCTACCAAATTGTGAGTTCAATCTTTTCAAATTCGGAATTTAATAATAACATTAACAATGGCTGTAGTCTTTTAAATTCATAGAAATTTATACATTATAAACGCACATTAATGCCTGCCGTTTTAAAATTTTTATTTTAATCAATTATTTTTTTTTTTTGTATAAACAGCCATGCCACGTAACATATACAGAAAACATATCTAAGTTAAGCACGTAATCATTGAAATCAATCAAAAACTTTCCTGCAAATGCCAACAACAGTTGACATACAGTTTATTGATAAAATATTATTGTATTATTTCTAATTTTATCAGTCCCGCTTTCTCTCTTCGCTTGCTTCACGGCATAAGTCGACAAGCATTGAGTTATTCGCTACTTACGTACGCTGATAGAATAGTTAGCGAACTAACGCAAACAAAATGGAGCGAACCTTCACGCAACCTGATAGACTTGATACATTCCCCATAGACACATACATACATTGTATAATGTATCGTATTTCGATGAGATGATCGGAGATTACTAGTTTAGTGGAATATGAGACTTGATTGTACATTTCCACTATTTGAAGTTTAGTATATAATTGGTTGTTTAGGATTATAAACTAGGTGTTAATCTTTAGGGATTACAAATGGATTGATGTAAGCGAAAGTGAAAGATTGAAAAGTTTTTTGAAGTGAAAACTTCTTTAGGCACGTTTGTGCACTTTTGCTATGAGGAAAAAACACTGAACTCGTGACCGTCACGCTGATAATACATCCACGTGCTAATCTAAATATTGAGTGATGTCAGCTCCTTTTGAATTAATGTCACAAACCTGGTAATGTCACGTTTTAAGTTCATCATTTTGTTTAAGTTTTCACATCTGTCACTATTTTTTTTTTTGTATTTTTTTTTAAATTTAGGTAACTACCTCATTTTTTCAAACTATGGAATCAGGCCATACCATCCATACAATCTTATGTCGGAGCAAGGTACAGTTTATGTTGTAAACTGTAGCGTTGGTTTGAGTTATCGTCCAGGAATAAGTCTTACAAAACAAAACCGACTTCAAATAAAAAGTATTCCATAAAAGGCTTAGCTTTCAAATAAAAAAAGTATCATCAAAATCGGTTCACCTAGTCGAAAGTTCTGAGGTAAGAAACATTAAAAAAAATACAGTCGAATTGAGAACCTCCTTCTTTTTTGAAGTCAGTTAAAATAAAAAAAAAACAGTCAATTGCAGTCCTAGAATTCAGATTGGAGGACGATTCTATTACTTTCCAGAGAATAAGAGCTAATGTATGCTAAATGTTAAAAGAGCATAATATTAAGAGTGATTTAAAAGTTAAATATACAAAAATGTCCGAGGTATATATATATATTTATTACTCTTTGTGATTATCACCCTTCTACATAAGTAGAAGGCTGTAGCAAAATTACTACCATTGTGTTACAGGTCGCTCTTAGAACATTGTCTAACCAAGGACAAGTAAATAAGTTCTATAAAACCGATTCCAAAACCTGTAGCACAAAATACACTCAGCTTGGAACTTAATAACACTTTATAATATGTCCCAGAATTGTATATCTACTTAAAAATAACATATTACAATATTTCAAAACGTAATTCTTCTGTTTTAACTCAAAAACAAATAGGTAGCCATTCCCTTTTTGTATAGGCGAACCTCTTAAATTTAATTACCGTTCCCTCCCGTATTAATGGCTTCATAATAAAACGTTCGAGCGCGAGCACGGTGACGCTGATGCGATTTTATTTACTCCAAAAAGCACCTGACCTTTTAATGCCTACGTTGCTTGTCTATACATATATACTTACTCTATGTACTGTTGTCAAACGTTGTCCTTTAGGCTTATCTTTAATTGACTTATATTGCTGGTAACACTAATCTTATTCAGAATACAGGCCATTTTAGTACTTAATACACAGTATGTATGGTTCGTAATTATATTTTTGAATGAATGAGTGAACGTAATAAAAAAAAACGTCTTAGGTGTTGAACATTCATAACTAGCACAGATATCATAGAAACTCTTTTCTACATATTTACTTATTCCAATCTTTTTACATGACCTTGTTCTACATTGTTAGTAATAGTGGCTACATAATATATGAATATTATATTTTTTTAATTGGTTTTTTAAGTTTTTAAATTGATATTTTTCCTACTCTTCATATAGACTTTTGACAACGTGGGTCACCCATTACTAGTATCCTTGTTTACCCTTCTTGTTAATCCTTTTATGTTGCAAGTGAGTTTAAATCGCCAGTTTAATGTATGGAAGTAAATTTAATATTTTTACTTTTATTATATATACCTAATACATACATTTGTCACTGAAAATTATTATCTTACCTATAGCATTTATACGATCTCTTTTTCAATTCATAAACAATTATAACATAAAAACAAACACATTTTTAAACTACAAACTAAGGCAAAAATATTATTTAACAAAATCTAAATCATTTCACTTCTCTTCCGAAAATGCAGCTCGAAATTCAAATATTAAAAACTGGCCAAACACTAACAAAGTGCATACAGAGTTGTAAATAGGTAGCGAAGTTAGGTGAAACCAAAAAGTAGTAGAATCGACTGTCCGAACCAGCAGTTTAACTTTTTAATTAGTGGTCCTGTCGACGCTACGCTCTGCCTACACTGTCCGTACGTTCGAATAAAACATCGATACTCATTAATTCGTTAAATTGATTCGTTTTGCTAATCTCTTGAATAATTGAGTTGATATTAATTTGCGTTAGTGCTTTGGAATAACTAATGTATCGGCCTCTGTTTGTGTGTTGTTAAAACTTTGATATACGTATTTGAAAGTAGTATTCAGTATATATAGATATTTAGTATGGGTATCTTCCACATTTATGTAAAAGTGGCGGTAGCAAAACGGTTAAGGTGTCGGACTTGTGATGAAGTGGTTGCAGATTCGAACCTCACCCAATTTAGAACCACCGTGAACCCACTCTTAACAAGCAAGTTTAGCTGGAGGGGTTCATAAGAATTTGTGACCCATACTGGAATGTTGAGGATCCACAGAGCCACACTAAGCACACCCTGTATCGCGGCTATCAAACAATACGAAATTCTTATGCCTAGGACTTAATCAATACTACTATGAAAATACATGTACATTATTTATGAGTGCGAGTGCAGCAGCTAGAGCGGTCCATCAAACCATAGATTCAAGGAGTTGTTCCGTTTCGTGATAATTTAGGCTAGTGACAAAGATTTTAGCTTTATTTTGAGCTTCGTCGATATTGCAGTGTTTAATATCGCACTTTTTGTCTATTTTAATATACAAATAGGGAAACATATATTCCTGGTACAGCCATGTGCCAGCTTTACATTATACACAGGGAACTTCAGTATAAGTTTATGCATGTCATTGACCGCTTTCATCATACATAGTTGCCGAATACTCAGAACACCAGCAACTTTATACAATTCGACTGTTGAAATTCTAGCAGGTTTTTTTATCATAACTTAATCATCTCAGTATTATTGTTTTATACGACGATAGAGCACTTCCGATATAGTTTCAATAAAACCAAAAAAAAGTCCACATGTCCACAACACTATGTCAAACACACCCTAATACATAGCATATCACATGTAGCATTTACAGATAGAGTAGTTTTAATTATCGTTAATTAATTAATTCTGTTGAGTAAAATGTGTCGCAATCACCAAATTAAGTACGGTACACGTATTCTGTATATTTCATTGCCTTGTCGAGAGGACGTAAAAACTTATATTATATTACTCACAATCAGAACTACGTATAGACTGTGTTTCGGAGTTATAATTATTGCCTACAACTCGCCCCTGCTTACCTAACTGAGACGGAAATCCACTTATATTAATTATTACTGAGGTAGCTTAAGGGAACACACTGTGAAAGAAGCTGACAGTCTCTTACTTACTACATCTATGGCAGAAATTCAAAAAAAGAACAGATATTATTTGAACAGAAAAAAACAAAGGCAACTTAAATTAAATTTCGGATCAATCGAATTTATTTTTTAAATTCAAATATTACATTGTTTTTATTTTAAACAGCAGAGCTTTACAAGTGGCCATTATTTTGTGTAATTTAAAAATGTAAGCTGTTGTTTTGTAGCTCCCATAAAATAGAATAATTTAGATTCGAGCTTTCACTTTAAAGCTTTATCAAAAATAAATACAAAGCCCATTACGATATTAAATATGAATGAATTGAATCGATGCGGTCACAAAATCGCGAACGCATGGTGCACGATATATATCACAAACGTGTATCATTTTTCAATCAGTAACAATCAATCTAAATTCATTTAATCTTTTCTGAAATATCCGTATATTATAAAGGTGGTTACTTTTTTAGGAAAGTGACGTGTCACTGGCGTAATTGATAATTAGCGGAATAATCGTGTAGTAAACATACAAAAAGCATACAGTTGAATTGAGAACCTCCTCCTTTTTGAAGTCTTTTAAAAACTAGACATAGTTGAGTAGAAGCCAAGTGCCCGTGCTATATCCGAGTACAGCAGTACCTACCGCTGACAAGTCGAATTGAGTCAGGTCGAAATACGTTTTGTTGGAATCAGAATAGAAATTCGGCGGGCACTCGGCGCACCCGATAATTCCTTTTGCCGTGAGGACACAAAGGCCGCTCACTCCGCTAACTCACTCCCGCCCCCCGGATTTGCTCTCGACTCCTCCTAATGACGTTTTTGTCTGGCCCTCTCCTATAGCATTCTGTACAAATATTGATTGACTTGTGTGCTTTGTACAGCTATTTCCATTGGAGGTATTTTGTCGTTGCCAATACAAATGTTGCGGGTACTTTCCTATTAAAGTCTAATATTGACAAGTAAACTGAAAGGTCGAACTGACAATTTTATTATTAATATTTTTTTAATTTACAACAAATTTCCCCAAACGGGTACACAGAAATTCGTAAAGTTTATTTTTGGTCTCAGTTGATAGGATCAAGCCTGTTGAATACTGGGCACGCTTTCAGACACCCTGTGGCTACTTATAATTTTGAGGTATCGAACACAAGACCGCACGCAAATCTATGTAAATGAAAACTTATGCCACGGGACCGATTAGACTATGCAAAAGTTTACATATTTATGTTTTATACTTTATATTAAAATTAATAATAAAAAAGAGTAAAAATGCAGTGAATTGGTGTATATATGGAGGATATTATTATGTTTTAATATGATAATGCTATTCATTTATTGTGTCTATGACAAACAATACCACGGCACATTCTAACGTATGTTCCACCGTGATTACAGATTCTACCATCACTTATAATGGCCTGGACAACATACAACTGTAATGTTTAAATAATAAAAAAAAATGTGTGGTCCTTAACAAAATAAATCTTTTAGCAGTCTAGTTTTTTATACAGTTACTTATTAATCACAAGACATATAATTCTAGATTGTAAAAAGCGTCTTGTTGGTACTTAATAAGTTCAACATTAACATATTCAAAGATACAAAGCGAAGGTAAATTAATTTATGTTCTATCTGTCCCCAAAGCCGGATAAATAAACCCTCCAGTCGGCCGTATTCATTGCTGATACATAAAAAAAAATCATTCAAATCTGTCTGTGGGTTCCAGATAATCTCATACAAGGTCGCATGCATTATACCTTTTATGTTTTCCGACATCCTCATTTTTGATACAGGACTATTCTGCTTCGACCTTATTTGTATCAGGTATACATGAGAATAGATAATTCTTAGAACGGTAAAGGAAAGGTAAAATGAGGAAGAGTTTTATGTTCCTTCCTGTAAACGACGGTCGTAACTAGTTTTATTAATGCACTCGTGTTGTTTGATATACGCAGTACACACAAGTTATATGAGAGATAGCATCTTGCGCTGGTAGATTTTTTTGAGGTTAAGATTACAATCGTATCTCCTGAAGGCTTATTAACACTTTTATTATAGCATCTACGCCTACTGGACCCTTTTAACATTAACAGATAACTTAGATTAATCATAGAGCCTCGGAGAAACAAATACAACAAAAACTGTTATCATAAAACAAAGTTCCAGTCGTCTTGGTTTACGGAAATAGAATACCCATTTATAAATTTGAAAAATATTATGGATAAATGGAATGATACTAGTTTTTTAAAAAAGTCATTCACTTTCCTAAATTCAGATACTTAATTTTCTTTAAATACAATGGGTGCCTAAAGTGATGATATTTCATATTGTATTTAAATACGAGCCCATGTAGCAATCACTAATTCGATCATTTCATCATCATCATGACAATGAAACTTAATTAATAAAATTGAATGAATATTTTTCTGAAGTAAAATGATTATAATTTTTTTTTAGTGTCATAATTGACCTTCACACTAAAACAAAAGTTAATAAATAACAGTGACATTGGTAAAAAAATGTCTAGAACTCAGTTGCAGCGCCACGTAACGAGTTTAATTGTATATCTAAACAATCTAACACACATAAATTAAATTTTATAAAAAAAGTATGAATTCTAGAACCCGGTTGCAGCGCCACCTACTGGGTAAAATTATAAATCTAAACCACCCAGGGAGCTACTCAAACACACATAAAAAAACTTTAAAATAATTCCAGCGGTTTAGGAGGAGTTCATTGACATACGGACGTACAGAAGAGTTATATATTTAAAAAATATATGTGCTTTTCAAATCACATACAGAACGCCAGATATACATTTTCATCAGTAAATTCATTAAGTTATTAAAAGTATGTGTAAGTTAAGGAAAGAAGTTAATTAAAAGTAAGAGAGTCCACAAAGTATAATATTCTATAGAAGAGCTTCGTAAACGCTTTCAAAGAATTATAACAGTCACCTGCTTCAACGCGATAGCAGAATTATTATAAAGATAAATGTCTGAGAACTCCCGACTCAAAATGTACTAGATATTTCGAGCGATATAAAACTTTTAGGCAATTTGTCTTTCGACGTTACGAAATTAATCTCTTTAAAAGTAAAACTGAAAGTAAAGCAACATAGTACGAGCCATTTAAACCCGCCAGATAAGTCGCCCCACTATTTTTCTTCAAAGATGAGTAGAAATATCAAATAGAGGGGACATTAGCCGCGGTCGCTTGCAACTTGTGCGCCACCGATAAACGCCGTTAGAGGGCGCTGCGCACTATTTACCCAGCTTATGGGCGAGGCGGGCACAAAATTAAGAGATTTTCCCGCGCCAGTACAAACAGTGTGAAACGACCCTTATTAAAAGCGGTCCCGTGTAGCGTTTTAAAATGAAGACGCGACGATGACGGTATTTGTTTAGGCATCGACGTTACTATATTAAAAGTATGTGTGTATATGTGTACATGCCCTCGTCAACAGATACTCAATTATGTCTCCGGCGTGTTCTTGATTTTGTAGAATAATCTTTAGACACGCAGTCATGTCTCGGTCCAATTAGTGAAGATTAAACTTGGCAAGGTACCACCTGATTTCATAAAGGTGGAATGAAAATTAAATAATCAAGGCACTCATTATGTACTAGTTTTATACTTTCAAAGTAATTGAAGAATTCTGAAATGCAGCCCTAGTTTCAGTGTTTGAGTCTAATGTTCTAGAGTTGCTACTACTTTTTTTTGTAGTAAATTGCATGGCAAATCTGATAATACATAGCCGTGGTAAAAATAATAAGGGAAGTAAACGAACACACGAGAAGGTTTAAGTGTGAATGGCATTTGATAATATTTTATTTATAAGTATCTTCTTTGTGAGCGCATTTACTAGTTATATATATACTATACTTGATAAATAATTTTTGATTTTAGTGTTAGAAACAAAATATTGTTTAATGAGAAAAGGTTTAAAGAGAAAGGGTTGGTATATTTCTTGGCAATATAATATTTAACTCTGTTCTATGGATTCCAAATAAAATCTTATGAAAGTTTTTAACGATTCTTGTAGTTAAATAAAAAAAATCTATAAAACTCTGTAGTTTTATAGATTTATTTTTATATTGTTCTTGAATAATTTATATTGTTGTATCTGTATACAATAATATAAATTATTTATCTCTTATTATATTAAAATCAATCATAACGCTTTTTGTTGACGTCGTATAAACAATTTAATTTGAGTTGGATGATTAATATTTGATAAATACATATTTTTTAAACCAACTTCAAAAAGAAATAAGTTTTCAAATTAACTAAACTGATAATTTTCCTAACCCTACGGATAAAAACAATGTTATTTAAAGTTTGAAATGGCACTATATAGCCGAATTGGGGTGAGTTTCTTACTTTCTGCTTCAATTAACAAAACTTTTCTTTTATTTATTTTCCTTAACAAAAAGTAAGTTTTATTTTGTAAGTCTATTAGATACTTCATTTTATCTTCACGAAGAAGAATTTCTTTATTTTATAAATTCAATATATTACAGAAATAGAACTAACATATTCGTTAATATTCTTTAATGAATATCCTATAGTATTCCGTATCCTACACCATACAGCGTACACACACCCTATTTCAGGAATGTACAGTTATAATAGCAAACACGTGTAGACGTTGTAACCGCGTTGTGTGACGAAATAATTAGGCACTAAAGCGTCATTCGATTATTGTGTCGTGTCTGTTTACCTGACGTGTTAGTCACGGTTAATCTATATTGCGCCTGCTGCGGCAACCTGTACGGTAAACATGCGGTTATTGTAATATTCTAGATTTACAATGTTATATAGATTTATAATGTTATATAGATGTAAATTGTTACATATATTCATCATTTTTGTGGTGGGTATTCTAAAAAGAGTACCTACAAAATATTTGTGTGCTTTTAGATTATTGGAAGTCTTGAAGAAGCCAAGTTACTCTCACGCAGTCCATCCCGAACTTAAAAGTGATGACAGACATGTTGGCCGATAGAAGTATGTACATATATAAATACACATGTTCATATATAAAATAGGATTTATATTTTAAAAATTCGTGACTTCAGTTGTAGCAAACTTACAATAGCAGATGAACCTTTTATATACCTCTAAGGTAGCAAATAAGCATACGCCATTGTTTACCTTTCTTCTTCTTCTTCTTCAAGTGCCTCTTCATTCTTGATGGTTGGCCGTCAGCTTCTTACATTTATCTTTGTTAATGGCCAAATGAAACAAATGGTAGACGGAGGTAGTCCCCTCCTGAATGTTGATTGAACAATATTCTCCTTCGCCCAGCGCCTCTCTTTCCTTCCACATTATCCATCATAATTAGTTGGAGCAGGCGATATCTATCGTGTCTAAATACGTGGCCGAGATATTCCAGCGTGCACTTTTTGATGGTTATCATCAATTTTCGGGACCTTTTCGATAGCACCACATTTCGAATGCCTTTAAGCGTCTGCAAGGGCGATGATTCACTAGCCGTGCAAGATGACAGGCCAGACATTCTTACCTTTTGAGACCTTTTAAGAACATTTTTAAAGAACCCCATACTGTATTATGTCTGTCATTAAGAGTATGAGTACTTGCAGTTTGTAGTGTAATGATGATTAGTTGAATCACTTGAGCTCTTTAGGCAGAAGGAGGATGTGGACGAGAGACAAATATTTTTGAAGTTAAAATTCTTTTGGCGCGTTATGGAAAAATGATGAAAGTAAATTTTTACGATGCGCGCGCGTACCGTCACGAAAAACCGACACCCTGAAGTTAGCTAGTCAACATTTTATTTTTTCAAAAATAGTTACCAACTTCACGATATTGATAAAAATGGTTTTTACATATTACTTTGAGTACCTACATCTATAGAATTTGAGGTTAGTTGACGGTATGTATTATTTATGATAATTTACGGTGATTATAAGTGTCAAAAATGGTTTTTACATATTACTTTGAGTACGTTTGTAGAATTTGAGGTTAGTTGACGGTATATATTATTTATTATGATATTTAAATAAACTTTATTTAACTAGATAAAAGTATAACTTCTTACGTGCGTACATAAGTACAAACACACACTTTTTTTTAGGAAAAAAAGTTTTTTTTTTAAATGCCTATTTAAATGACACAAGCAGCAAAAGGAGAGAAGTGCCATAAAAGGGGGACAAAATCAAATTAAGATCACTTTTTATTTTCTGCCTGTTGGTATAGCAACACTTATCCATAGAATATATTGTCGCGTCAAACCAAAAATGTCCTACTGCGTTCATATTGATCTTAATTTGGTCCTATTCAGCTCCTGTCCTTTTCATTTCGCCCTCTATGGTGTTTTCGTCACAACAAACTCAAAAGCCTCATTAATAGATCAACTTAGAGCGACATCATTAAACACAAATATTAGGGAATGAACGTCGCCTTTATTCATTAATATATATTTTAAACGTAATAAACCTTGTTACTTAAGCTTTTAAATTGTTTTTATATTTTTTTTATTTGAAAAGCTTTTCATTTATAATGAATATAAATATTAACTCTAATTATTTTTTTATCTTTTATCGTAATGTTGTTTATATTTATATATAACTAATTTACTAATGTTTTAAAAGAAAATGCGGTTGGGAGTTATTGTGAAAGCGGTGGGTAATCCCCAAAACCACTGAATATTTAAAATATATATACTCTTGTATGTATGTATCTAAGTATATATTAATTTATTTGCCTTTTTTTCCTTATTTCGCTCATTCTTATACATTTTAATGCACCTACTTCATTCATTTCTACATCACCCTAAGGTAGACTGGCAGAGAATGCCTTTGGCAATAAGTCCGCTTCTGTACACATGGTGCATAAAGTTTTTTAAATAAAAAATAAATATAATTATTATCATAATTTATAAAAATCTCGTGTCCCAGTTTTGTCCAAATTTCGTTTCCAATTTTAATGAAATTTCCCACACTGTGTGCAGTTTGGTGGCTGGTGGAGTGCCAATGCAATGCAATTTATCTCAATTTGTAGTCACAATATTTGTTTACCATAGCAACGCGTGGCTGGGAAGCTAATACATTATAAATAATATAATTGTTAATTTCATAAGATAATCGTCAAACAGACTCCATGACCTGAGCATCTCGTCCCCAAATAGTTAAAACATATATAATACAGATGTATATTACTTTATTTTATTTATTACTCTTTTACTTTTAAAGCTCTGTTTGATACAAACAGCAATACATTAAATACAAATAATTAAATATTTACATTCACTTAACAAAATTACAGCCTTAAAAATTAAGTCATAACTCATCACAACATGTATTCGAGACGAACGCTACGCGCGCTACGGTGTCTACGCGGAATGCTACGAAGTTACTTCATTTTCGTAGCACAGTAATTAGACTTTAGGTGGCTGTCTTTTCTCTGTCGTACTTGGCTGAGTAATATTACTTTTGTACTTCTAAGTCTTGGCTCTTTTACTTGAGATTTATCCAATGACATTAATTATAATGTTAATATCAACAGTATTATGCATACGGTGCACTGCACCAATGGCGTAGAACACCGAAATTGCAGAGATATTTCGGAATATTATTTTTTATTCTTAATCATATAAACTATTTTGAATACGTTTGTTTTGCTTGATCACAAAACGAGCATTTAAAGCCAGGTTTTCACTAGGGGATATTTGTACTGCGTCCCGTGACGTTGCACGTGATGTCGCCTAACGTCGCTTGCGACATCCACGAGACCCGCGTGACTTTCGTGTTTTTCAGCAATCGCCGGACAGCTTTTGATGAATAGGAATGCGTGTTTCTTTGTGTTCCTCAAAATGGCATTAGTGTGGTCATCGAGTTGTACTAGAATTTACACACCGAGAAAATAAAAATCAAAAAAATAATGCGTGGGAGTCTATCACGACTACTTTGAATATACCTAAAAAAAGAAGTCGAGTTCAAAATGCAGAACTTAAGGTCTCAGTTTCCGTCACGTCTCCTAATGAATACATGGCTTAAGAGTAGAAACTACTAATGGTATTGTTAATAAATATTATAAATGTAAAAGTTTTAGAGCGTGTGCGTGTGTTACCTACTTACTTTGTATGTACTGTATTTGCTACTTGATCACGGTAAATCGGCTAAATGAGTTTTATTAAAAAAGTCACACACCAAGATTGTATCCTGGCATACGAAATGTATAAAAAGTAAATATACAGAAACGTCCTTGTGACCCTGGCCCTGAGGTATTGCTTACAACCCCCAATACATCCGTATAAGCAATATCCGTTTCCATCCCTTACATACCCTTCTTACCTTTTTCGTTGTACTTATTTGTGGGAGAGCCATGCTTCGGCACGTATGAGCTGGCTTGATCGGAGTAATACCACGGCTTCACAGAAAACCGGCAGTGAAGCATTGTTTGTATTGCTTTTCGCCACGTGAGTGAGGTTACCGGAGGCCCTAACCCTTCCCTCTCTCCCTCCCCTCTTACCGCTCTTCCTCCCTTCCCCTACTCCCACCTTAAAGGGCGGCAACGCACTTGTGACTCTTGAGTGGCAGGTGCCTATAGGCGGCGGAAGTGATTTACCATCAGGTGACCCGTCTGCTTGTTTGCCCACTATACCATAAAAAAAAATAAAAAAAACTGCCTCAATATACTCCCATCTTTAATTCCCAAAGTGCCCAGTAGACGGCAATAGGCTTTCCCTCTATTACGTGAGTAGAACCAAAATTGTAGTTGGAAAAATGTGTGTGTTTCATACGCTTCTGCCTATGCCTTCGAGGCTACAGGCGTGAATATTCGCATGTTATTCAAAAGTTTTTCGTAGGTCGAAAATATTTGTACAAAGTAATATAAATGTACAATTTGAGTACCGAACAGACATTATTAGTCAGACATATGCAGTAACGAAATATACCTGTAACGAGTTACATCATACTTGTGCAACTTAATACACTTTTGGACAATTAAAGTTCCATTTTATAGCAGAAATTATTTATCATTGCTACTTTGTAAATGCACTGTCACCAAATGCAGTGTTACGGTTCTAATTTCAATACGACACATATGTTAAACTCTTCAAATGTACTATTCAGTAACATGATTTTCAGGACAAAATTTTATTATGAGTTGATATATTTTTACCAGTTCTTACAAAGATGTCATCGTTGACACGAGTTTTTTTCATGAGTTAGGTTTGTGAGGGCGATTTTAGTTAGGAACAGAATGCCTACAGGAATCCCATACCCTTACCCGAAAGCAAATAAATCGGTTTTTCTCTATGCGAGATGTAAACAAAGATACCTACAGATAATAGAACAAAATGGTGTCTAGTTATACATTGAGAGACCTCAATTATTTAAAAATATGCATATATAACAATATTACTGTTGTAAAGGTAAAGAAAAAATGTTACAATTTTGAAATTAAATATTTAATATCGTAGAAAATGAAATCTCTCAAATATTGGTGCCATCTTTATCGTGTCCCCACGTGTACAGCAGTGTAGCAACCAGGTAGATAGGCGCCGGTGCAGATTATTGCTCTCACATACACGACACTTTATTGTCATAGGCACCTGTGAACGTGCCGCCTCGTATTTATACCGCATACGGACTCCGACAATTTTATTTCAGTGGTTTAATATATTTGCACCTTATAACTTTGTTATTGAGGTATAAAATACTACTGCAATATTTAAAAGGTTTATGCAATAACTTTTTACTATAAGTAACTTGTTTTTGCCGTTGGCTTCTCTGAATAGAATAGTAGGTTTTTTTAAAAGAATGGTAGCCTATGTCTTTTTCTGTACTGTATCGGTTCAGTAGTTAAGTTAATCGTAACAAGCAAAGAAACTCACTTTGGCATTTATTATAATAATAAGTTATTACCTTAGAGCATATTTAATGAAGACCATAATTCATTACGTTTTAAATGTAATAGTTGAACAGGGTTTCCGAACTTGTCTTAATACTAGGATAGTCTGCCATTTAGTTAAAATGTTGGAAGGATTGCTAAGTGCCACTTGCACTTAGCAATACTTCCAACATTTGAACTAACTTAAATTACATTATTACAGAATTTCTACGATGATTTCAATTGGAAGTAGTTCATACTAAGTCATTTCTATCGAAGACAATAAACGAGAATTAATCTCAAAATACCAAACGTATTGCTACCAAACTTTCACCATTTTCTGGATAATTATACAAGTTTCCAATTAGATTTTCGTTCTTTTAGTTAAAGTTAGTTTGTCTTTCTAATCTATCAACTTTAATGAGACTTTAAATTTCCATTTTGAAAGTCCGAGTCGTCTTCGTAAAGAGAAAATTTCGCAGAGAACGTCCTATGACTGAAATGATGACGATAGTGATGTTGATAGCTTAGATAGAGTATGTGTAATTGTTTACAGAACTGGGGGGTAATATTATATTTCCCATTCAAGAGAGAGATTAGATCAAGACGGGCCAAAACCCCTTATAAAAACCTCATAACATAGTAAGTACTATATAATCCTTATAACGTTACGTTATTTACAATGATTATGATTACAACAATAACCATTTAATTAACGTATGACAGAACATAAAACACATTAGCGGCTTATCTCAACGTAAGCTGTTCACTTAATAGAGGATTGCCCCTTATTGCAACGTAAACGACCATTTTGCTTGTCATTGACATACTTTTACTAAGCTCCGTATTAAGATATGGGTTGCCAATATGACAATTTATAATCCTATGATTGGCCACGAGAAACTTTATATTAAATATCAATTTATGGAATCGTTGGAGGACACACAAACCTGACGTGATGGTCAGGTCTGAAGGCCACAGGCACTTCTACTGGGATGTGAAGCATGCAAACCTAGACCGCTATGAAGGACATCTTCCACAATACTAATAAAACTGTTAAAGTTGTGATCACAAATGCCATGTTGTTATATTGGTGGGCCCATCCTTGTCAGTGGATTGTAATAGGAGATATTATTTTTGTAAATTTGATTTTTGTAATTTTGTAGATTTGAATGTTTGTAGCATTAGCCCTTATGGCACTAAATTTAATATGTATTAAAACTGATTTGAGAAAGTAACCCTGGTGAATTATAAATATATTGTATGATTTTATAGACATAAACTAAGTCGAAATATATGCGTCGGATTTCCAACACGGTTGTACTTTAAATTTGAAGAGTCTTTTTTGGTAATTTAAATCAAAACGACCAGGGTTTTGACGATAACTAAGAATCATAGGGATTTTTTCTGTATACACTCAATTTCATCGACATGATCTCTGTAATTAGGTAACCATATTGGACTACTATACTGCGGGTCTTTCTAAATTGTTTGGTGAATCTTAAGACAAAACCTTGAAGTTGGTTAGCTTTACAAATAATATGACTATAGTGAGCACGAAATGAAAGTTTGTCATCAAATAAGGTACCTAAGTTTTTACAACCTGTGTTTCATTTAGTACTTGACCGTCAACATCATAAACCCAGTTAATTTTATTATGTTTAAGGGTGAACGATATACTAAAGCCCTTACTAACATTTAAAGCTTAAATTACATTTTAAACCCTACACCACCTAAATATGGTATTTATATCTTGGTCTATAAGCAATCTTCTGTTTTAGAGATAAGTTTAAAAATCGTTAAATTGTCAGCGTCAATTAAATCACTAATAATTATTATAAAAATAGGTGCCCTTATATTCAATTGAATTTGAATCTACTTTTTCCCATCAGTTGTCGGTTCTTTTTAACCTATGGGCTGTTCAGTGCACTTTATCTCAAATCCGTACACAAATGTACTTCATCATCATCTCCGAAACATATAAGTACTCCTGTTTATATCTATACATTACTTAAATGATAAAAATCCGCCACACGAACACGTCACTCAGGCACCTAAATAATATTTCTATTTACACAGCTTTCAAGCACAATACAGGTGACCTAGAATATTTCACAGCGCAAATATCGTTGCGTGGGCACATCAGCACATCGCCAGTCCATGATGTTCTAAATTATCATCTGTATACGAGCGGGAGCCCTCCACGTTCGCACCCTTATTGAAAACATTTACATATGTATGTAGGTATCAGCGGGTACCGTACGTGCCTCGCCCTGACATATTGTAAAGGAGAACGCTCCAATATTATCAAAGTTGGCGATGAAATCGTCGATTTACTACGCAGCTTAAGGTAATGATAGAATATTTCCGAACGAGTTTCGCGTCAGAATATTCTCTGAGACGGTTTATCGAGACTATGGAATCATCGTAATGGTTCCCCGATGAGGACGTTCGGAAACGGGGATGTGCGAACCGATCGACTGGATGCTGTTCAAGTAAATCCGGTTTTTGTGCTTCAGTTGTTGTAAGCGGTTCGTGTATTGAGGTCAATATAATGAGGCGTATTATTTTATTGTTATTGGCACACTGTGCAGCCTCAGAAAATAGCTTAAGATAAAAATTGCCATTTAACAATAGAACAAAAGAAAGAGATTCAATGTAAATAGCTCTTACTGTTAGAGCCGTAGAAATATGTCTTTATATACCACAAAAAGTGTAACAACTACATGTTTTCATATTTTTTTGGTAATATAACGATGCTTCTTCATCATTACTTTTTTGCACTTCGATTTTGTGCTACTCTTTTTCTACATTTAATTTAGTGTAGGTATCCATTAATAGTGGTAAACGAAGTTTGCACTAAAGTAAATTCTTATTTAATCAAACTATCTTAATTAAAAATATATAACATTCGCAGGCAATTTAACAGTAAAAAAAGAAAACAGAGAATGTCAATAAAGTAATTACTTTTAACTTCTCAATTTAAAAAAAAACAGTCAGTCGTAGGACTGCACGTGAGAAGTGAAAACATAAGTTCACAATGTATTTGCATATACATACACACACATCTGTATATATAGGTTAAAATAAAAAGTAGGTACATAAAACGTAGGCACAAACATATCTAACTGTATACATAGGGTATACTGGAAGTTCTACGCTCCTGGCCGCTCATAAATGCTTGAATTTCGAATGTTATATTTTTTTAAAGGTAAGAAACTCGGCTCCATCTTACGAATTTTCGATCAGGTCACGTGTCCTGACGAGAGTTTAACAGTTTTTACCCATCCCAAAAAGTGCACAACGCCGCTAAAGAAGTTTTCAATTCAAAAATCCCGTCCAGGGCGATTTTTTAAACTCAAATTTTTGCGACGCGACCAACGAGCATCGAAATTTAGATTACTTTTCGAAAATGCATTTCATTATGCTCTATCACTTGAATATTTTTGCTTTCTACCAAACATACTGCCCTTAAACTCACAACAAAAGCCACACTAAACTTAACTAGTGTTTCGCTCATGAGAAGGCGGCATCTGTGTTTTTCTTTCATTCGAGATTGATATGGAAATAGTGGAGTTTATTAACATAAAGTAACAAAGGCTAATTAGGCGGGCGGGGGCTGCCGGCCCGCGCATGTCATTACCATCTCTACAACTTACATAACCCTCACTCGTTCTACTCTTTTTTTTTTTTTTTTTTTTTTTGTGCGTGTGGAAACCCCCTCGGGCCGTCACCCCGCCGGGGTTTTCGGCGGGGTGGTGTGTCGGAATCGAACCGACTAAAACCACACGGTGTGCCGTACTGCGCCTTAAGTAGGAGGGATCCGGGAACAGCTTTATTAAGACATCCGGACCCCCCCTAGCGCCTGCCCGCTAAGCGCGGGCACCACCTCCGGTTAACAACCTCTCAATTAGGCAACGTCCAGGCACACGCGGACGCCACCTCCTCGCGGGGGGCCACTACAGCGGGTGAAGGGGAAAACCCGTCCCATCCACCCGCGGCCACACTCAGGGCGGCATGAGGCGCTGGTACGCGCGCCTCCGCCGCCCGGTTCGCCGGCGGCGAATTAAGTCCGAGTGGAGATCGTCCTCCCGGACCCGTTCCGCCGCCTCCTTCTGCAAGATAACGTCCTCACAGAAGGTCGCGACCGCGGTAAAATTCCTGTCGCTACCGGCCATGGAGCGTATGATGGCCGGTAGCGAGAGATCCCCTCCGATGACTGCAGTGAGGGCCCGACGCTGCGTTGCCCAGGCGGAGCAAACTGCCAGCGTGTGCTGAGCCGAGTCCTCACTGCAGTCGCAGTGGTGACAGGCGGGACTCAGTTCCCTCCTAGCGACCGAGTGCAGGTACTTCCCGAAGCAGCCGTGCCCGGAAAGGACCTGCGTCAGTCGGAAGGAAAGGGTCCCGTGCTGCCGCCCTGCCCACTCGACGATGACCGGCTGGAGCGCCTCCACGGCGGCAAAGCCAGCACGTGGAGCCTCCAGCCGGGACGACCAACGAGCCATGGTGGCTCGGCGAGCGGCCTCACGCCATTCGCGTACCTCTTCGGGCGGGGGCCGACTGCCGCTTCCCGCCCGGAACTCAGCCGTTCGCCGATATACTTCGGCGAGCACTTCCGCCTCCAAATCCCACGGGGGAGTCCCAGCCAACGCGCACGCCGCCTCCGTCGACACGGTGCGGTATCCGCGTATGGCTCTAACCGCCATAACCCTCTGAGGGCGCCAGAGGCGCGCCCTATTCTGGGCGGTCAGAGCCTCCGCCCACACCGGTGCACCGTACAGTGCCATTGACCGGACAACCCCCGTATACAGCCGTCTCGTAGCTATGCTGGGTCCGCCCAAATTGGGCAAGAGACGCCCAAGGGCGGACGCAGCGCCGACCAGCTTTGGAGCAAGCTGTAGGAAGTGCTCGTCGAAGCGCCACCTACCGTCGAGGATCAGGCCCAGATATTTTATGTGGGCCTGAACCGGTACGAGGACCGAGTTAACCTCGATAAAGGCGCCAGGGGGTGGACCACGACGGGGCCCATGAAATAAAAGGGCCTCCGTCTTATCCAAGGCCACCCGCAATCCAAGCGCCTCGATGCGCCCGACCACCAGAGAGACTCCCCTGGTGGCCAGGCGCGCCGCCTCCTGAAAGTTCACCCCCCGGGCTGTGACCAAAGTGTCATCGGCGTAACAGATTACGCCGAGCCCGGGAGGGAAGTCGCCTCGAAGGGCCCAGTCGTACCCCATGTTCCACAGGAGTGGTCCAAGGACAGACCCCTGCGGAACACCGCACGACATGGGCCGACGACTTAAAACTCCATCTCGGTCCTCGTACATGACGGTACGCTCCTCTAAATAGTCTGCCACTAGCCGCCTCAGGTACCCTGGCACTCCGTGATACTGGAGTGCTTCCCTGATGCAGCTGAATGGCAGACTATTAAACGCGTTGGCGATGTCCAACGACACCGCCAACAGCACGCCGCCACAGCTCACTACCTCTTCGGTCACGGCCCTCAGGCGCAACACAGCACCGATCGTCGAACGCCCCGCTCGAAAACCGAATTGGGCGTCCGACAAATCGGGGCCGACCTCGCACAGGTGTCGGACGATGCGGGCAGAGAGGACCCTCTCAAATAATTTACCCGCCTCGTCCAGCAACACGATGGGCCTGTAGGCCGCGACCGAGTCGGTAGGCCGTCCCGGCTTCCTTAAAAGGACCAGCTTCCCGCTCTTCCAGCAGTCAGGGAAGCGCCCGGACGCCAAGGAAGCGTCGAACACCTCCCTGAGGCGGTCGGACATGTGGTCGAGGGCAAGGGCCAACACTCGGGCAGGGATCCCGTCTGGCCCAGGGGCGGTTTTCTTGGAACGAATCCGTAGAACAGCCGCCCCTAACTCCGCCTCCGTGACGGGCGGAACACCATCCTCCTCGTTCTCCCCGTCATCTCCGGCCAAGGGGGCCATCGACGGGGGTACGTGCTCCACCCGTTGCGGGAAAAGGCCCTCAACCACTTCCTGCAGGAAGCTGGGCTGGAGAGTCTCCGTAAGGCGGGGGCCCGACGCGCGGAGCTTTTGTTGCGCCGCGCGATATGGGCGACCCCAGGGGTCACTATCGAGACCCTCCAGCATCTCCTTTCTTTTTTCCTCTTTGGCGCGGCTAATGGCCAGCTTCAGAGTTTTCCGCGCATCTCGGTACTCCTCATGAAGCCGGTCCTCTTCCCCATCTTCGCGGTGACGCCGCCGGCTGCGGGTGTAGGACCTCCGGGAACGAGTACAGGCCACGCGGAGGTCCGCCAACTCCTGGGACCACCAGTAGACCTCCTTCCTTGGAGGCCGACGACCTCGAACGCGGGGCATGGCCGCATCGCAAATCTGCGTAATCGCATCGCGAAAGCGGCCCGCCCCTATGTCTGCCTCCTCAGTCAGAGGCCGCGGAGACAGCCAAGAGTAAATAATGGCTGCCTCCTCCAGTAGGTCCCTATCCAACTTGCTAACAGCCCACCGCGGGAAGCGGGAAGAACGCCGCGCCGTGTGACCCCTTCTGGGGTCCTGGGTCCGGGAGAGCTCGAATCGGATATACAGGTGATCCGAGAGCGTCTCAACCTCTTCCAGGACACGCCAGTTCCTTACTCGTGCGGCGAGAGCAGGGGTAGCGAACGAAAGGTCCACTATCGACCCCCCCTGCTGTCGCACGCACGTGTTGGCGGAGCCTCTGTTTAGGAGACAGAGGCCCACCGATGCCGCCCACTCCTCTACGGCATCGCCCCGTGCGTCCGTCCTGGGGGAACCCCACGCAACGGACTTTGCGTTGAAGTCCCCCAGCACTAGGACGTGCCCAGACGCTAGTCGCCGCATCGAGGTTTCCAAGTTATTTAGGAAAACCTCAAAGTCGCTCAGACTCCGGTTGGGGGAGAAGTAAACACCATATATGGTGATCCCCCCCCATTCGGCAGCAACATATCCATTACCCTTGTCTCTTAGCGACAAGGGCGGGGAATGTGCCACCGTGGAACCGACGACTGCCACGGAGCCGTCCCAGTCACCCAACCAGTTTGGACGGGGAGGAACGTAATAAGGCTCCGCGGCTACGGCCACACCAATCGACCACTCTGTCATGGTTTGCAAGAATAGGTCCTGCGCACCGGCAGAGTGGTTTAGGTTCGTCTGGACAAGGAGGCTGGAGACTCTGTCCATTTATTGGATCATCTCTACAGCCTCCTCCATGGGCGCCGTTGATGACGCACGAGTAGCATCGGAGGTAGCCTGGGTCGACTGGCTAGCCCCCGATGTTTGCTGAGGTGCGCGGGGAGGCTTGCAGCCCCCCTGCCCCATCTGGTGATTGGCGGGCAGGTTACCCGCCGCACACGCTGGACAGTGAGGGGCGGCGGAGCAGTCCGCCGCTTTGTGTCCTGGTTGACCGCAGCGGAAACAGAGTCCGCTGCAGTCAAAACAACTACCGCACTTGACGCGGGTGTGTCCCGACGCTAGGCATTTAAAACACCTCATCGGTCTCGCCCCCAGAACTGTAACTCTGGCGTTCACGAAACCGACGAGGAGCCTACCGGCGTCGTCCAGGATTTTGGCCGACGCTACGGGACAACTCACCCACACTGCGCCAAGGCCTCCGGGACCGGGGCGGATGGTGCCGACTTTGATGTTGTCCGCGTTGCATCCTGTTTTCTCCCAAATCGCAACGCGGACATCCTCCACTGTGACAGAGTCGTCCAGGCCCGAAATGCGCAGTTCTGCGCACTTGGTGGGCCTGGCGATCTTGACACCATCCGTCGTAGGGAATATTCCCCGCAGCTTCTCAGCAAATGAATCAGCTGCCTTCGCGCCTTCAGCCCCGGGGAACTCGAGTATTCGAGCTCCCGTCTGAGCGAGGCGCATCCTCACACCTGAGGCCCCGAATTCACCGGCGAGGCTATCGCGGGCCTTCTTGAAGACGGCCGCGTAGGATAGCCCGCCGATAGCCGCCTCCGGTGAGACGGTGACCACTACAGCCGCCGTTTTTGGCGTCTGAAGTTTCCGCGGTTTTTTCTTATTGGCCACGGCCACCGATGACGACTGCGGTGTAGAGGCCGCCTTCTTGGCAGCCTTCTTACCCCGCTTTCGTGACTTTTTACCCCCCGCGACTACTTGCCACTCGTCGTTGGAGGAGACCGGGGCAGAGGGGTCAGATGTGGAGGGGCCAGGCACAGTTTTAGCACCAGAAGGGACTGCGGCGCTCGTCCTTTTAGGTGCTGGAGTGGGGAGCGCAGGGATTTCTGCCGCTGCTTTAGCCGAGGCCTTAGCTGGATGCCCGGCTTTCGAAGCAGCGGCTTTTGTTGTGGCCTTAGCCGGCCGCCCGGCCTTCGGCGCGGCCGCAGGAGCTGGCGCCGATGTCGCTGCCGCATACGATACAGTCACGCGACCACCCGAAACGGGGAGTGGTGTCGTGACTGATGCAGCCCTCTTGTCTGCGGCGAGTGGCGGCCGAATGATGGGGGCCGGGGGCAGCCTTGCCTCCAGACCCGCGAGGCGCCCGTCCATCATCCTCCACACTGCGTCAATAACTTGACGCAGGTGGGAATCCGGAACTGCAAGGGGAGAGGGGGAGGGAGTAGGCTGCACAACCGGGCTCGATGACTCACGAGAGTTCGAGCGTGTCTGAAATTGGGCGAACTGAGCGCTGAGCTCAGCCACCTGCCCCGTCAACAGATCGTTTGCCGCCTGGAGGCGCGCCACATCACCAATTAAGGTCTTAACGACCCCAGAGACAGCGGAGGACGAGTCCTTAAGAGCCTTTACAAAAGAGCCCTTAAGGTTCGTGGACTTTGTGGCCACTTTATGAATTATGGCCACCGCCGCGTCCGCTCTCTCCTGTATGGTTACCGGTGTTTGGGGGACAGAACCCCCTTCCACCGGCTCCCGGATCTTCAGCAGGAGATCCACAATCTCCTCCTCCGCTACAATTTCGCCCTCCGCTCTGGCCCGGGCGTAAGCACCGGACCTGGAGAAGGCGGAACCTGCCGGAGCTGAGATCGGCGTGCGCGACCTCGACCTCCCTCTAAGGCTACTTGCCACTTTTGGTGGCAACATGTCTTGCGACATGTCGCCATCCCCGTCTCTGGAGTGTCCGCGCTTGCGACTTTCACTGTCGCGGACCTCCAACTCCATTTCCTCGACTGAGTCAGCTGTTGTACTTGCGCTCCCAGGAGTCTGATTAACTTCTGGGAGCTGCACCGAACGAGTAGTCTCACAAGAGACTTCCTCGTCCGTCGACGCAGCTTCTCCCGCTAGCCGTCTGCTCCTTCTTCTTTTCTCCGTCTTTTTTTTTTCTTCCGTTTTGTTTTGATTTTTCAATAATATTTCACTTTCCATATTAAATCCCACGAGATGGGGAGAACTGAAGGTCGACCCGGGCAGAGATCCCCGATACCCGGGCAAGCGAAGATTTATGCCCAACCGAGGGGTCCGCAGGTGCCCCGGCTGGGAGTGCGCTTGCGACTGAACTACCCATCAGCCATGCATCCCCTGGTCACGCACCAGAACTCGGGATTCGGGGTGATTTTTTAGAGAGGTTTTCTTCCTCGCAGTCCGGGCGGTTAAGCCAAGACCCTCGTCCCCGATCGGAGTCGCGAGACATGACCACGACTCCTTTCGGGATTACGATATGCCGACGGTGGCAAGGAAATGAAATCTTCCCCTGCCTGCTCGGTGGCAGTGTGAGTGCACGCCGAGCCCGCCCTCCTTCTCCACTGAGGACAGTGGAGAAACTCCAACCCATGGAAGGGTTCCTCCTCCGTGATTTTTTACCGAGGTTTTCATCCTCATAGCTCCGAGGAGCGAAGAGCCAACAGAAGGATGTGCTCTGTTGGGCCAAGCCTCAACCGTGTGGCCGAAGAGATATGGCCTCCTCTTCATACTAGAATATTAGCCGTTGGCGATGACGCCCTCCTCAAAAAACAGAGGAAGAAAAGGCAGCGTCATCGCCAACGTTTCCGGGGTGCACCACGTGGAGGTTTTCTAGACAGCACCCCACTCGTTCTACTCTGGGTTAACGTTATCATTCATTCGGTGGTTGGTGCCCGGAATTAATCATCTAAAATCTTTAGCCTTTTCCTTCATTTAAATTTTGATACATCTCGTGAGAAAGCCATATTACGCTTCGGCACGTATGGGCCGGCTCGACCGGAGTGATACCACGGCCTCACAGAAAATCGGCAGTGAAGCAATGCTTGCATTGCTTTTCGCCGAGTGAGTAACGTTACCGGAGGCCCTAATTCTTCCCTCCCCCCACCCCTCTTCGACCACCTTTCTCCGAATCTTACTTTAAAGGCCGGCAACGCACTTGTAACTCTTGAGTTGCAGGTGCCCATGGTCGGTGGTAGTCATTTACCATCAGGTGACCCGTCAGCTCGTTTGTCCCCTATACCATAAAAAACATATTTTGACAGTAGGTATTCAAGTCATTTGGCAATCTAAAAAACAGACAGAAAAGTTTTTTAAGTAGCTACCTTACGCAATGACACGGTGGCAGAAATGACCTATCGCGATTAAAACCCTTCATAGGTAACGATGACGCTGACCGATTGCGATAAAACTTGGTATGTACGTAGCTGGAAACCTGGATTAACACATAGGGTACTTTTTATCCCGATATTCCCACGGGATCGGGACTTACGCGGGTGAAACCGTGGGGTGCGGCTAGTGCTAAATAATATCATCACCTTCCAGCCCTTTTCCCAATTTTCATTAGGATCGGCGCAATGTGTAACATTGCAAAGAGTTTTGACTGGTTTCCTTCATGGCCGGCCTGACCTGACGCCAGCCCTCCTTGGGAATGTAGTCCTTTTAAGGCGGGCAAGAAGGAAGAAGGTAAATTTGTATTAAAAAAAATGGGTAGGGAGGAGAACCTAGGGAAGGGATACCGCAAATCTCGGATGGGGAACAGGACTGAGACTGCAATAACTCATAGAAGCCAGGGTCGCGTACCCGAATGTTCTGTATTTCCTGTGACTGGAGAAGCCACTAGGATAGGAACACCAGCTGTTATGCTAATTAATCATTTATATGATTCCTAGGTTTGAAAAAAAATGTTTACATTCTGTCTGATTGAGTGTAGTTTGTGTTTATTTTTACATGCTTGTAAAATCCCCAGCCGCGGAAGCACATTTGGGAGCTGTCTTTAAAAAGAAGAAAAATCCATTTAATTTCGAACACTTTAAATCTTTAACAATAATATTTGGGCATTTATTTATTTCCATCTGATCTATATTAATGAGTAGTACGGCTTGTCTTCGTTAAACGACGATATACTCACTTAGTTGCATGTGAGGGTCGCCACACACACTTACAACTTTTAAAAATCTTACTATAACAGGTAACTGTTCTATTATAATCTCTTTTGCTTTTAAAAACCTACTTACTCATGTCACAAACACGAACAAAAACGAATTCCTACCGTCATTTCGCGTTAGCTCATCGCCTAGTGACGGAACCTTGATTAGAGTTCCGGCGTACATCCACGCGACGCCCTGGGCCACATGTCGTCACGTCAGAATAAAGCGAACACCCGACTTTGATTCTGTATGGTAAATAGGCTTCAAAAATGTAGGTTCTATTTATACAATGGTGGGGTCGTGCTTTCTATAATTAGTTTATGTTGCCTTTGTCTTGCGAACAAATCCTTCGTTTGCCGTAACTTGATAAATGCAAAATTTTCGTAACCCAATAAGAGAATTTAGACAAAATGTATGTAAGATATATTTTCTGTTCATATTTTAATACCACAAAAGTGTAAAAAGTATCTGTACATTATACGGTCGGCCACGCATAATTCTAATAAGAAGAACTAATCAAAAACTAATCTTTAAATACGCAAACGAATATACAATAACCTCTATGCAATACTGACAGACGTTTCAACTTATCTCATTAAAAGTAAAAAAAAAGTGGCCTAATAATCACATTAATGGAAAAGAAATTATGAATTTAAATCCAAAAACTTAATCAAACTTCCTCAAAAATTCGTAAAAGTACTAACGCCACTCCCACCGAGGGTTAATAAATTCACTAAAAGTGCACAGAGCTGAGCTCTGAGCTGAAGGGCATTCCTGAGGCGGATGGCGGGGGGCGTATGCAGATGTCTGTTTGTTCAGTCATTACCGAGGGGATGTTTGCCGGCCTCCGCTCTTCTCCAGCGTGGTACAAGTCACTAATTTACAGATAATAATAAAGCTTATGGTCTCGTTGTTATTGCTATGAAAACATGGTGTGTTGGTGTGTTGAATGAAAGATAGTGGCTTCGGGTGACAGGTACCTGCCCCTCTAGGTTGATCAAAGCAAAATGGTTCATAATAGTTTAAGATACCTAATCTGTGACTACTGACAAGTTCACATAGTACCGAACAGTAAAATCGGTTGAGTAGTTTGAAAAATTGGTATTTTTTCTATTTAGCAGCGTTGGTGAAGTTGGTTACTCTTATCGACTAATGCCCGGTTCCTATAATCAAGAAACGATTCGTTTTCTGTAAGCAAAACGAATCATTTCTTGATTATAGGAATCCGGCATAAATGAATAAAGAATTGACAGCTAAAGGATGGGAGATGTTTTTCTTATAAGTAGTTAAAGACAAAACAATTCAGTACCTTTTAGTCCTCTGTTTTTAACCCCCCAACGCAAAGGGAGGGGTGTTATAAGTTTGATGTGTCTGTGTGTCTGTCTGTGGCATCGTAGCTCCCTAACGAATGGGCCGATTTAAGTGCGTTTTTTTGTTTGAAAGGTGACTTGACCGAGAGTGTTCTTAGATATAATTCAAGAAAATGTGTTCAGCCGTTCGAAGATCATCAGCTGTTTTCTAATCGTTAAAGGGATTTTCGAGTCGGGGTGTTTTATAAATTTTAAATTTATGGTTACTCAACCGATTCTCTATTATTTTCGTTTAGTAGCTATTAACGAGCTTCAGTGTCATCGATATAAAAATATTGGAAACAATTTTTTTTTCTATCTTCGACGTAGTTTAGTTGTAAGAGGTCGAAAATTCTCTCAATGCCACCATTACTACAAATATTTTTATCTAAGCTATTTTTATCAATAATCAAAGATTTATCTTTATTATAAAATTGAGTAATACCCTAACTATCCTCTTTATTCACCCTGCTAAACATAGTATATCTTTAATTTAATAAAAAACAATAATATTAAACAATTAAACAATATATTAAATTCAAACTACAAAAGAGGGAGTTTAAATAACATGAAAATACCCATCGAATAACGTTAACAACCCACTTATTTCACGTCACTATTCGTGTGCAAAGCAAGAACTCTTTTCCAAAATCACTAAACGTCTTTGCAGACTTTGTTCGTATTCTCTAACTTATAAACTACTAGAAACCCAATAGAGCGGAATAATTCGCCCTTATTGAGTAGGCGGACGAGCCAAGGTTAAAATAGTTAGCTTAGAAACTGCACACAAAGGTAAATCGGGTGAAAATAGAACTTAGAAGGAATTAAGGCCTTAACATTTTCGTGGAACCTCAACAATGAATTATGAAATTTTTAAAATATGATCACATAAAGAAAAACAAAAAAGAATCTTAAGATGACATCTCGGCAAGTCTGCATATCAGAGAGCGTTCGCAACAGAGTCCAAAATACAAGCCAGTCCTTCCTCGGCAGAATATTAGCAGAAAATTACCAAAAGCATAACAAAGATCGTACTGTTTCCATTGCATAGTAATCCTTTTTTTACGCGTGGAAGCCCTTATGGATCATTGAGATCGTTATGTACTTTTCGACACCTACTGGTTTGTAGGTCCAACTACAGTCGAGAATTTTATAATGTTTTCTTTTGGCCAACTTTCCAACCTGACATCCTCACCAAACAAGGTTGCAAACAGAATCATTATTTAAACTGAAAGGATTCCCACAAATATACACCTAACTTTGAACCTTGTGAATCCCTAAAAGAAATCGCTGCAAACTAAGCCAAAAGAAATTAATTTTTGAATGATCGCTCTTATCAAATTACCTCAGCTAAAATGAAACTTTTAAATTAAGTTGAATAAGTTAACTTAAAAAGAATATCATAAAGAGTGTCAAGAGAATAATTATAAAATGAAGAATGATTATGAACCGAGAACTTGATATAGTTAGCACGCAGCAGCAGCACTTATAGCACGTACATGAAAAAAATATTAGAATGATGCTAGTCTACAAATCAGTTCAACAGTCTCTATCTAAATCTGTTCAAAGATTTTTAAAAATATGTTTTTCCAGTTATTCCTTAGTCACAGTGCATTTATCCGGTGTCTAGTATATGTATAAACTATTCCTTTGCAAAAAAAATGTCGATCCGTAGCCACGAAATTCCAAAAAAACGTAACATTATCTACTTGCGCAACCAGTGTACGAAAGCACTGCAAAATGATACATTAAATTAGTATATCATTTCTTTTACAACACTTTTCTTTGTGTTTGTTATCTCCGCCGTTATACAAAATTAAAAAAAAAATGGGCCTAAGGAGAAGAAGAAAAAACTAATAAAAATGTGTACTTGCATTATTTCGGTGTATTAAAGTAATAATAAATATTATACAATATGTTTCTGGTACTTTTGCAAAACAATTACCAATGACCTACATATATACTGACCCCGTTTGACAGTCCAATAAAGTTACTGACAGTAACTAAGTTATAATTTATTCGCAGGATATTCCCTCGTAACTCGGACCACAGTGCATGGCAACATTAAGTATGCATCGGAGCTCCTCATTTTTGCATTTGTAATAGGGATCAATGTGTAATTATTCACTCGTTAGAGCCAATCTACGGTGCATAGACTTTCATCTTACCTGCATTAAAATGTGAATTATTTCGTATAGGTAATGCGTTTATATTTCGAATTGGCAACACTTCCGAAGACGCCCTGTCTTCGGAAGTTTTACGAGGTTTTTTTGAGCTTTATTTTTTGAATAAAGAATGACATATGATCATTAAAAAGGTACAGGCCAATTTGCTATAAAAATATGTGTTTTAAAACGTCCTACAAATGTAAATTTCGTTAAATTTCGTTAAACGTTAAATGGTAAATGTTTGTAGAGCGACAAGGATCCTTTGGCGCGTGTTTGAAATCGATACTACAGCTGCCTTGTTGTGAAACGTCAACTCAGTGCTGCCAGATCTACCGCTTGTTCTCTTCTTAACCGCGTTTTCCAGAGTGTTTCTTAACAATCATTATTTTGCCACATATTATCATGTGTTTAAAGTATGTAGAGGCATAAATGTAAATTATTACACAACTTAATGCATGACGTAGGCAGCGAAAGTAAGGAGTTTTTTTATAGGTAAATTTTATCACACTTGCGTCCCTAATCAAAACATGAGCACTTTATGCAACCATGTTCAAATTGCTTAGTTTTAAAATAAGAACATATTAAAAAACGACAGAAATTGGTTAAGAGTGTATTTATTTTAGGTGAGTGATTCGACTATAGTCGGGTGATATAAAAGAGAGTTGTGTAATATCTCTAAAAACATAGACTATACCACAACTGTACATTACTCTGTATGTTGTCTCTGTCACGTATGATAGTAAACGCTGAAATCCCTTGACACTTTTGCATTAAAAAATAATATGCAGACCAACGTTTTCATATTGTCAACTAATCCCTGTTTTGTGTTAATAGTTCCTTCTTTCCATACATGTATGTAAAAATTCAACCTGAATATTTACATGAAAAACGGGGTAGAAAATAAGAGTGCTACATGCCACGACTCGATGTTGCGCTACGCGTGTCTCCTTACGGCAACTTGCAACAAATAGAGCAGCAACTCGAGTCATCGGTAGTAATATGAGTTAGTATATTAAGAATTAAGATTAGTTAAAAAACAAATAATAGAACACACATATTTCCTAACCTGGACTGGTGCAATTTACAAAAAAAGGGAAAAAGAATATTTTACCGTGTCGTGCTATGCTGTGCAACGTAGTGCAACGCAGCGCAACGCCGTCTCTAAATCGGTCCGATCTGAAAGGCGCTTATTTAGAGATAGTTCTTCCATTCTCTATGTAACACCCCAAAAATGGAATTATTTCTATAAGGAAATTAACAAAGGGCGTAAGCAATATAAGGTTTTATGTCTTAGTATTATGGCTCATAAATCTGCGATTACTTTTACTATGATAGTTAATATTAGAAGTAAGTTTCGTTTCGTTTCTAAGTGAATCATATAACAACTAATGAATCATAGTACTGTTTTGTTGAAATAAATCTGAACATAAAACGTCATTTACATTTACTATAATTGTACATATGTGTTGCTAAATACGGCCAAATTTATGTAACATGATGATGAACCATTATTATCATATCATGTCAGGGGCATAGTGAATAAGTATTTAAATGTGTCAAGATTTTTTTAAATTATTAGAGAAATCCATAGAAATTAATCTATTTTTAGCCCTGATTGCTCTATAAGCATCTTATTTTTAACAGTGTTTAAACTAATTTTAATTATTTCAAGGACTCTCAAATACATTTACTTATTCAATCTCGATCGTGCATAGAACAATTGCAAAGCTCTTTTTAGGATGATACAGCGTTGGTCTTGATCTATGTGTGACCGTCTGAAGCAAACACCGAAAGGCCACTATGTACAGAACGAACGAAGTCACTAGCTCCTCATAAACGTGACCTAACCCTAATTAAGTACACACCGTTATCCGCCAGCGAACCAAGATTTATTCGCGTCCAATAAAACACAGAATATTTGCGAATCATCAAGGAGTTTTATAACCGGCTGTTTGTTTGTCTCTCACGGACCTATCTGATTTAATCAAGGCTCTAGGTAAGATATACGCGGGTTCTCGCGCTGGCAATGCGCCAACGAACACGTTAAGACGAATACAAAAATATACTGTAACTTAGACATGTTTGTACGTGTAACCGAAGTTATGTGAGACACTGGCTAATTCGTTGTTCCCCGCCCCTATGTGTGTGTGAGGTGCTTGTGATCGTATCTCGTTGTTTATAATGGTCTAGCTCGGCGGATTAGTAACTTCAGAATTTATCGATTTGTGACAGGAATCGTTTTAGTTTGGATCGTAAATTTTGCGTAAACACATAAGACATTGGTGGTTGATACTACGTCGTGAAATAAAGTAATACCTACAAATGCTGAGACATATTACATAGAGTTATCTAGACCCAAACAGCTTAACTTGTACTATGGCTTCTAGGAAACGGATGAACATATGTATTTAGATACATTTTTGTCCGTAAATATATGCCATATACACAGCAAGCAATGCAAATGACGAATGATATGTGAATAAAGTCGTCTTTAATTATCACAACAGAAATCCTTGCAAATCGATTTTTTTTTACAAAGAATACTAGCAACGTGGGTCACACATTACTATTATTCTTGTTAACCTCTCCAGCTAAGCTAAATGCTTGTGTTAGGAGTGGGTGCACGAGCACGTATCCCTGTTGCTGGCCCCTTTGGCCGGAGACGACGGGGAGGACGAGGAGGATGGTGTTCCGTCCGTCACGGAGGCGGAGGTAGGGGCGGCTCTTCTACGGATCCGTTCCAAAAACACCGCCCCCGGGCCAGACGGGATCCCTACCCGAGTGTTGGCCCTTGCCCTTGACCACATGTCTGACCGCCTCAGGGAAGTGTTCAACGCTAGCTTGGCGTCCAGGCGCTTCCCTGATTGCTGGAAGAGCGGGAAGCTGGTTGTTGGCGTGTGGGAGAGTAATTAAAGTAGTGGACTGTATTATAAGGTTTAATTACTGTATAATATGGCTTTAACAGTCGCGTCTGCGGAACGTTACAAATTTGAATTATGTAGTATAAGGCGCGTAACGTGCGGGCGTCGAGGCTTGTAACAGCTGACTGGTTTCTCGTCGATACCGGCGCGCGCGGCGGCCGGCTGATGACACGCCCCGCACCTCTCCCCCCTCACCGCTGTGGTCCAGCCGGTTGAGTATATGACTCAACACTGGTCCTTTTAAGGAAGACGGGACGGCCTACCGACTCGGTCACGGCCTACAGGCCCATCGTGTTGCTGGACGAGGCGGGTAAACTGTTTGAGAGGGTCCTCTCTGCCCGCATCGTCCGGCACCTTGGCGAGGTCGGCCCCGATCTGTCGGACGCCCAATTCGGTTTTCGAGCAGGGCGTTCGACGGTCGGTGCTGTGTTGCGCCTGAGGGCCGTGACCGAAGAGGTAGTGAGCTGTGGCGGCGTGCTGTTGGCGGTGTCGTTGGACATCGCCAACGCGTTCAATAGTCTGCCATTCAGCTGCATCAGGGAAGCACTCCACTATCACGGAGTACCAGGGTACCTGGGGCGGCTAGTGGCAGACTATTTAGAGGAGCGTACCGTCATGTACGAGGACCGAGATGGAGTTTTGAGTCGTCGGCCCATGTCGTGCGGTGTTCCGCAGGGGTCTGTCCTTGGACCACTCCTGTGGAACATGGGGTACGACTGGGCCCTTAGAGGCGACTTCCCCTTCGGGCTGGGCGTAATCTGTTACGCCGACGACACTCTTGTCACAGCCCGGGGGGTGAACTTTCAAGAGGCGGCGCGTTTGGCTACCAGGGGAGTCTCCCTGGTGGTCGGGCGCATCAAGGCGCTGGGCTTGCGGGTGGCCCTGGATAAGACGGAGGCCCTTTTATTTCATGGGCCCCGTCGTGGTTCACCCCCTGGCGCCTCTATCGTGGTCAACTCGGTCCTCGTACCGGTTCAGGCCCACATAAGGTATCTGGGCCTGATCCTCGACGGTAGGTGGCTCTTCGACGAGCACTTCCGACAGCTTGCTCCGAAGCTGGTCGGCGCTGCGTCCGCCCTTGGGCGACTCTTGCCCAATTTGGGTGGACCCAGCGTCGCTACGAGACGGCTGTACACGGGGGTTGTCCGGTCAATGGCACTGTATGGTGCACCGGTGTGGGCGGGAGCTCTGACCGCCCAGAATAGGGCGCGCCTCTGGCGCCCTGAGACGGTTATGGCAGTTAGAGCCATACGCGGAAACCGCACCGTGTCGACGGAGGCGGCGTGCGCGTTGGCCGGATCTCCCCCGTGGGATTTGGAGGCGGAAGTGCTCGCCGAAGTATATCGGCGAACGGCTGAGATCCGGGCGGGAAGCGGCAGTCGGCCCCCGCCCGAAGAGGTACGCGAATGGCGTGAGGCCGCTCGCCAAGCCACCATGGCTGGAGCTGGTCGTCCCGGCTGGAGGCTCCACGTGCTGGCTTTGCCACCGTGGAGGCGCTCCAGCCAGTCATCGTCGAGTGGGCAGGGCGGCAGCACGGGACCCTTTCCTTCCGACTGACGCAGGTCCTTTCCGGGCACGGCTGCTTCGGGAAGTACCTGCACTCGGTCGCTAGGAGGGAACTGAGTCCCGCCTGTCACCACTGCGACTGCGGTGAGGACTCGGCTCAACACACGCTGGCGGTTTGCTCCGCCTGGGCGACGCAGCGTCGTGCCTTCACTGCAGTCATCGGAGGGGACCTCTCGCTACCGGCCGTCATACGCTCCATGGCCGGTAGAGACAGAAATTTTACCGCAGTCGCGACCTTCTGTGAGGACGTCATCTCGCAGAAGGAGGCGGCGGAAAGGGTCCGGGAGGACGAACTCCACTCCTAATTCGCCGCCAGCGAACTGGGCGGCGGAGGCGCGCATACCAGCGCCTCATGTCGCCCTGAGTGTGGCCGTGGGTGGACGGGACGGGTTTTCCCCTTCACCCGCTGTAGTGGCCACTACGAGGCCCCGCGAGGAGGCGGCGTCCGCGTGTGCCTGGAAGTCGCCTAATTGAGAGGATTTTACCCAAAGGTGATGCCCCCGCTTCTGCGGACAGGCGCTGGAAGGGTTCCGGATGTCTTAATAACGCTGTTCCCGGATCCCTTCTACTTAAGGCGCAGTACACCGCCCCACCGAAAACCCCGGTGGGGTGACGGCCCGAGGAGGTTTCCACACGCACAAAAAAAAAAAAAGAGTGGGTTCACGTCGGTAGTGCACTGGGTGGGGTTCGAACCCGCAACCACTTGAACGCAAGTCTGACGCCTTAGCCATTAGGCTACCGCCGCTTATATGTATGAAATATGTTTATATATTAGTTTTATAGAAATTAAACACATGCCACGAACCTACACTTAGATCTAGAAGAATCACCTTGGAATGACTCTAGCAGGGATTTCATTGACTTATCCGTATCATTGCGAAAAGCTAAACAACAAAAGAAAACAATAATTTTCATATTTATGAAATAATCTTATTGATTGGATATCAATGGTGGCAATATTATAAATGTTAGAAGTTATATTGACTCCAAAGTTTCTCAAATTTTGATAGTACATAGTTACTTTAGCTTACAATTACATTATTACGGTGCGAGTTAAATTCTAAATTCATTTGCGAATGTATACAAAACATTATTCAGTTCTTTTACTCTTTAAGAACTTTGAACAGCTTCAAAAATATTTACTTTTCATTTGGTAGGTACAACCATCCCTCGAATTGAGATTCTTTTTGACATCTGAAACAACAACTCGACTGATGTTGATCTTTCTTAAACAGATTTCGCTAAAATCCACAAGTAGATATCCAGTTAAACTTAATTGATAAATAAATGATGTTGAGCGGAGGCACTTGGTTAAAAATACAGTCTGTAGAACACCTAGAATATACAGAAGCGAACCGCCGCCGGTAAGCGCATAAACGTTAGTGCATTCAACCAGTTCTGTATGCAAGTTTCATGCAAAGGCGCGCACTTGAATAACTTAGCTCTGTTTGCATAAAAACTCGAATCTCCGAAATGCCCGTTTAGTCTACATTCGGCTGGGGCCTGTAATTTGCATAGAATAACAAGAGAAAGCTTGCGGTGTGCCGAATAAAGAGCACTCCGAGCGAAATCTCAGTCTGAAATTTGGAGCCAATCATCGGCCGCCCGTAGTGCCCCGATAATCGACCAAACTCCACAATGATATTGCTTTTACTAACGCACTGCTTTTTAACTTTTGAGAATTTAAATAACTAAATTAGTGAGCTTTGAATTTTTCCTCTCGAGTTCAGAGCTTCGTAATTGCATTTTCTTCTTCGCAAAGCTTTACATTTATATGAAAGCTTTTCTGTTTTAAGTATTAAAATAGCTTATGAAACAGATACGAAGCCTTTATTATTTAATATACAAAATGTTGTTATCTCCAAACGAATGAAGCTGTGAGCAGTCACTCGTACTAGTGTTAAAGTTGATGCGAAGTAATGTTACAATCAAACAAGAAAAAACATTTAAGTTAAACACAAAGAACAACTCAACGGGAAAAGTCGTACTGAAAAATTCTTTGGCGAACTATAAAAACAACAAGATTAATTTTATTTATTAGCAAGTTCGCGTAACATAAATGAAAACATCATCTCCACTGTTTGCCGTGTTCTTGTGAAAATTACAGCCCCACGTCTCACTCGGTACCTACTCCGTGTACAAGTTCGAAAGACCGCACGAAAAGTATGATTAAAAAACTTGTAGCGAAACTCAGTGACCGTAATAAGATTTCGTAGGTAGCACAACACACGGGAAAGTATTGAGACTGGTTTACGCCAATTGATTGATTGATTCATTATTATTACCGCCGGTAAAAACAACTGGGAATATATTCTCGGCGTCTGCTTGTCGGCATATTTTTCCATATGATACATAGCCGCTATTGGGAAGAAATGATCGATTTGCTATCGTACTTAGAGGGAATGTTTAATCAGAGTACGTATGTATATTCGCACATGACCAAACATAATAGACGACTTAATACAACGCCACAATTTCAGCTCCCTTCACAGACGGTTTAAATGTTTAAAACGAAAAAAGGAACATTAATACGTACAATTAAAGGACGTATATAAATCACTCTTGAATGAAAAAATCCAGGATTTATTATGTCCAGTCATTTTCTGCGTCCGCTGTTAATGCGACGCAGCTTCCTGCGGCGGTCGACGCGAGCGAGTCAACATAACGGGCCCCTACCCTTTGTTACGTTAGAGACGTTTTTAACGCGTCCCTACATTTGAAAAGGAGAAAACAATACGTATTACTGGCTCCACCGACACGGATGAAAAAAAAACTGGAACACTTTGAGCGGAAAAAGCGTTGTTTTATAAATAAACAGCGCGTCGCTATCAGTAGTCGACACTCGAGCGACTTGACGCGAGATTTAATAAAAACCCAGCGCTCCTCTGTTGCCCAGTATAAAAGTACCCTTATCACGTAGTATGGGAGCGTTCAAGGGTGAATTATGTTAGGTTGTACGCGAAAAGATGAAAATTAATGAGCTAAAAGTGAGTTCTGCGATGCGACGCCCGACGCCCGACGCCCGACGCCCGGGGCGAAACTTAAGCGGTTAATGCTGTTTGATTCTTTGAGTTTTTTTAACTGAAGTGCACCGAGCTGCTCTAGGGAATTAATGGTCGCCGGGCGACTGTCGCCCTCGAGATAATTTCACTAGTTAAATGAGTAGTATTTATACTGAGACATTGTTTCAAATTTCACACGGTGTAAATAACTTTACGAGTACTTCGTATTAACCCCAACCGGGGCTAAGGACAAGTGCCGACAGCGATATGCCGTCCTCGATGATTACTACCAGGGAAACTGGTTCAAGATTAAACTTTTAGCCTATAAAGCGGCATACTTATCGAAGTTTTGTGGGACTGATTCAATTTCATCTTTAAAGTCTTCAACTTTCAAATTTATTTACAAATGTATATATTATTGATATCGGATGATACCTTCCATACGCAACCGTCGTAGTATTTATGATGTAGGCCCGGTAATATAAATTGACAACGCAGAGCATATTAACCTAGTTACTTATATAATATACCTAAAGTCGTTTGTGTTAGTAAGAAATTATTCGAACATTCAAAATGTTACGTTCAATTATATTTATTAATAGAAGTGTAACAGAGTAAGGAATCAGATCATTCGATACCGATTTCCTAACAGTCTCTTATTTATCAGAAATTCATAGCTTAATGTGCTTCAAGTATCTCGGGTGAGTAATAAATATGAAATTCCAAATCCATTAAGACAAACTTTTGGTATTAAAAGCGTACCTTAATTTTGTTGATGGGAAACTTGACTTCGGCCTAAACGCCTTATGAAAAACTTTTTTTAAATCCCGTCTAGCAAGTTGTAAGGGCTAATGAAGAGCGAACTCAATTTTGTTGAGCGGGTTCGTCTCCTGAAGCAAGTAGAGTGTAAGAGCGTAGTGAGTAATTATCGTTCGTATATTATTATATTTACCTGTATGTATTACTACAACTTGATTTGTTTTTATTTACTCGGGGCTGTATTATCTAAGAAGGGATATGCAGAAGCATATAGCAATCGCAATTGGAGGTGAGACTGTTTACTAGGTACAGTCACACTGCTACAGTGTACGGGGCATATTCAAAACTCCATCACTGGGATAGTTTTAGTGACTTTTTTATCGTACTTTTATTTCTTTTTTCCTAACTTCAACTGAAACTTTTGATCACCACTTCATATATATTGACAACCCTTGCCCTAGTCGCGCCCAAAATCCTCAATATAACTTTCTATTACGTCATTAAAGTCAAAGTCTGACTATTACCAGACATGGTTTGGCAACATCACTTCATTCTTAATTACGATAAGGAATACAAGCAAGCAATTTTATTATAACTAGGTAGGTATACATTTGAGTTGCTTATACTGTAGCCAAGTAATCATACATCCCAACTTCAATCTCACAGAACTAATATGGAAATTTATCTGTAGCTGACCCAGTAACACTCTCGTCTAGTCAAATAGAGGTCAGTGTGACTGTAATCACTATGTTCCCGGAGGAGTAAAGATCATCCGCGATAACTCGGACCGTATTCTAATGTATCCCTACATTATTATGTTCTAAAACAACATTTAACCTTTGTTTGTTTAACAGAAATGGTAATTGTAAAATTTTAACATACTAAAATATGGAAGTGTGTTTTTTTTATTATTTAAAAATGTATTACACAGTAGCTCAGTATTATACTACACCGAAAGAAGTAGGTAAGTATTAAAGGGTCTCCAACGTATTGTACACACATTTATCAACATTAATGCCTCGATGCTTTTCCTCCTAAGAAAATAGTCAATGGCCACTTTTATCAAAATATTTACTTAATAAATCCTAGAATGACTAGACCCCTGAAAATTTAGTATGGTTTCTGATATCGTTGTAAGAAAAAGTGTTATATAAAAGTTTAAAAGTGGTTCTTATAACGAAAAAGTTGAGATCGGCGATTCTGTCACGGTGTGGACACAAAGAGTAGAGATGAAAAGAATGTTGAAAAAAAATCAATTAAAAAGATTTGACAGTACAGGAAAAACTTGAATTTATTTTAAATAGATCACAATGTGACATAAAAAAATATTGTAGTTTGTACGTACGAGTGTCGTAACGGTTCTTAACAAAAGTAGAAAAAAACTGTATGCAAGAACACATCCAAGAAATAAAATGTCACGGCCCGTTCAGTCCTGTCAGTTGCTAGATTAGGTACAAGTTTTATCAATATCTTTTACAAAGTAGTCAAAAAGTTCTACCAGGTAAAAGGTAATCTATTAAATATCGCCATTACGCAGAGATAAGACAACCGATTCTACAATTTTATTCAGTATCTTTGTTTTTGTACATCACGAGCTTCTGCCTGCCATTTCTAATATATGCCACGAAAACATATGTATATATATTATATCACATAAAAATAATTCAGAGGACACAAACCTGTTTAACGTATGGAATGGTAATGAAAAGTGCTAATGTCTATCAGTTTAAGAACTTTTTCACTACCTTTTTATGAGCAAAATATCCTATATTATTTTCTATGTTGATCGTGTACCAATTTTTTTTTTTTTGAGTTTTACAGAGTTACGTTCATTTATGGATCTTTCTTCGAAATTTCGAATAGAAAAGTCGAACTGTGAGCCAAAGCAAGTATGTTATATTTTTGTTCATTCATCACACATGACGACCCCTAGATTATATCTCTCTGATTGCTGGCTTGCTCGAAATAATGCGTTCGTATTCCTTCCTTTATTATCCTTTCGTTCCCTATTGATGGGTCGCTATCGATTTTTAGGCTACGATGTTTTATAAGGTATTATTTTTATAATTAGTTTTAATTCAGATATAGAACATTAATCGAGATGGCGATAGTGTCATATTTCTTCGTTTACTCGATATTTTACCAACACTAACTTTTAAACTTTCGCGTCCCATGATATTATAGTTATGTTGACGCGAAATAACGCGATAACGTATTACATATGTGCAAGGTCTTAATAAAATTAAAACGTGATAAGAGTCAATTGAGTATCACAGTAGTTTAATACCAATATATGAAATTTGCACAACGGGTTTTAAGAATCAGTTAAAAAATGTTTGTTATAGATTGCAAAACGTGGGTTATTAAAAAAAACTGTTACTGCTTGCCCTTATGCTTCGGGAATGTTAATGAAATATCTTTTAATTAAGTTTTTTAAACCTCAATGTTTTAATTTTTATATTATATATAGTTTTATCACGATCCTGTAGAGAGAAACTAAGGTATTTCTCGCAGGATGAACCCAGGTGCTGTTAATGGTTCAACGGTACCACATTTTTTCTGTATTCACAATTTATTGTAGGAATATTGTAATGTCAAGATCTCGCATGTCTTGAGAAAGTATGGCTATTCATCATATATTTAGCAAAAATGTCCGACACATCTGCTCGGGCGAATTATTTTTATCGCGATAGAGGAGATTGCAAGTTGTAGGACGACTGAGGGAGATGGATTATTGTAAAGACAATGGCCTGGGATGTTACCTAAGGTTACGAATATGGGTTCACTAGTCGGTTCCTAATATAATCAATTTCACTATCAGTTTTGTTCAGTTGGAGACATTATTGTGATCACTATGTTTTGACAAAAGTTATATTATTAAACAGATTATTGTCGCAAACACAGAATTTTTACTACAACATATGAAGTTAAATAAGCTTTGGTGTCGCTTCGACTGGCCTGTTGGTTAAGGGTTAGTGACCCTGACTGCTGAGCCAGAGGTTGTGGGTTCGATTCCCACCCAGGACAAATAATTGTGTGATAAGCACGATCATTTGTTCTGTGTCTGGGTGTAATTTATCTATAATATGTATATGTATTTAGTAATATATAAACATGTTTATCAGCAGTCTGGTCATCATAGTACAGGCTCTGCCTAGTTTGGGTTCAGACGGCCGTGTGTGAGTCTCAAGTTATAAAATAAGCTCATAACTTTATATGTAGGTATTACTTTATTTGTATGAGTTTCCTCTCCAGAAATGTCTGAATTATGGGTTCCCGCAAATTATTGTTTTTAAAAGTTAATGCGATACCCTCGCACCATTATTAAAAATAACTAAATAACTATTCGTTTGTTAACAATGCACGTCCACCGGCGTTTTATGAAATATCGATATATCGATAGCAGACATTCCCAGCACTAGAACGGTTGACTTTCACGGTTCACAGAAAGACGCTCACTCTAATATTACCGGCCTTTTTCTATATCAATACGAATCAACAATATTATTCGTAATGTCATTTGTAGTCTGTGTGCACGTCTGTGTGTAACATTAAGTCGTAATATACGAGTACCATAGACAATGGGTACAGCTCTTTAAACATTAGTTAGAAGTGAATTGATCTTCGTATTTTTGTGCCAATGGTAATATAATTATAGGAAAGCTGAAAATAAGTTTAGGTTTTAAAATGGAAAGACCATAGAAGTAAAAGATTGAATAACTTCTGTCAATAAATTAAATTGAGTGTGGCTGGGTACAGCCACACTCAATTTAAAAAGAAAATAGGCAGTCATGGGACTGCCGATAGAAGTGAAAACTTAAACGAAACGACGAACTTAAAAGTCACATTAGCAGGTTGGTGACATTCATTAATAAGGAGCTGACAGAACTTAATGTTTAAATTAGCGCCCTATAGTGGATCTATATATGTATTATTAGCGTGACGGTCAGAACAGTGCTTTTTCCCTGTAGCAAAAGTGCACAAACGTGCCTAAAAATTTTTCAGTTCCAAAATTGCTTCTTACCACACTGTTGCCATCGATTTAATATCTTAATTTAGATAACCGTTACGTTACGCTTCGCTTTATTCGCAGGTAGTATTACGAGTATAGCCACTAAGAGTGCACTCATTAGAGTTTTTATGAACAGTTAAATGATCTTAAACTGAGTATCTATTTATATTATGCATTCCTTAAGACGAGTAGTTTAAGCGTTTTGGCTGTAAATGTAATTGGCATCTGCTACTACGTATTTCAGTGTAATACTGTGTTAACCCGTAAGCCTCCCGAATAAAATAAAATCTTAAAATCTCGAAAGACATGTATTTTTGAAGTCTGGAGTGCGATACTGACATACTTAGTTCAAAGTCAAATATCTTTATTACAGACAATTGTAAAAATTGGTGGAAAAACATCTTTTTTTTTAATTGGATAAATCGTTCGGCAACTAAGAGTTGCAGTGGAATTCTCTGCCAAGTGGCAGCTCCTGCTATTTTCATTTTATTTACCACGTACTTCAACATATTTTGTTTTCTCTGCATGTGTAATTTTCTCAGTAATTATTAATTCATTTGCAGTTGTGTTATATCTACATTAAAACATAGTTCTGTGATAAAATAATACAACGTTTAAAAAATGTTCGCAACCAATTCCATTTTTTAATCAAAACTCAATCTTAACAAGGAATCCATAACAAAATCACTAAAAGTCGGGATGTTCTTTTACTTCACTAGTCCCAGGTCATTGTCAAAGCATCCGTACAAGATGATTCCTATCGATTTTCCTTTTGTGAACTCTTAGTACTAGATCTTAAGAGTTATTTCTTACATGGTTTATTTTTCTTCACTATTAGTTGTGTACTTGTATATATTTCTTAAATATATTTCGTTTTAAAATTATTCACAATATGATACTATAGAAAATGCCACGTAATGACCACACATGTGTGCACAGTTGCTCGTCACAAACATATTTATACATCCTGACCACAGAAACAAACGAATGAGGCGTGATATTCGAACACGATATTTGATGTTATGAATGATTTATATAGTCCGTGTGGACGGATGGCGTTGTTTGCTTGTTTCCCAATCATGTGATATATGGACTAAATAAATAACCACACGTATCGCTGTTTCTCAGCCTATTATTGGCTACAACGCTTTTTTGGATTACTGTTGTGAAATTACTAACAACAACACTTTTTGTTATAAATACTGGTATTTTTGAGGTATTGGTATATTTTTGCGGTACAGTTTTATGTATTATTTTGGAATTTATTAATCGCCAAGCAAACGATCGATATTTAAAAAATGAAGGAGCTGAAGAGTTCCACTATCCACCTCCGGTCTCCCTCATCAGATCAGCTCCAAGATGCCAACTTATAGTATTGTCATCCGAACTACATATTATATACATACAAAGATTGATTTAGGTACGACATTTAAGAAAAAATTAAAACAAGAAGTAGGTTAAAATTGATTTCTACGATTTGTTAACATTATCAGTTAGTTAAATGTTAAGCTAATTTAAAAGCGAGTAAAAGTGCAAAAGTTTATATATTACAAAATAAGTCATTCATTAACTCAAACGTTTAAATGTAAGTTAAAGTTTAACTAATAAATACAAAACCTTAATTAGCAAAACCAATGCCAGGAATTTGGAAATATCATAGACATTTAAACTTCTAAATTTATTTTTAAAGTCTATGATTTCTATAAATGTCTATGAGTCGTGTGTTGGTGATGGTGAGTAAGTAAAAAAACTGGGCAATTGCGATCCAGACTCGCACACAAAGGTTCCGTATCAACGTACAAAATTTAACCCTATTTACTTTTTAAATATTTTCTTAAAAGACCAAGAGAGGCAAAAAGGCCAAAAAAATACGTTTCTTATATTAAGTTTGTTTTATTTTTTTTTAAATAAAGTAGGTAAAATATAAAAATACTCTGTGAAAATTTCAACTGTCCGCTTATTGCGGTAGATGAGATACAGCTCCCGACAGAAGACGGACAGCGTAGGCTTAGTAATAAGGGTCCGTTGCCACCCTTTAGGTATAAACGGAATTCTAAAATCAACTCTTTAGTTTCTTTTATGCACTATAAAATTCAGTACTGACGAATATAAACACTCATTAAAAAAACAATTTAGCTACTACTTCTATTTACCCAGCTACAGTTCATAGTTCACCTAAGTGAAACAACATCTGATTATTTTAACTTTACCGATTTGTTTTTCTTCATAAATAACTTAAAACCAAAATTTACGGCTTTACGAAGCCCGTACTATTAATCAAGGCTTGGTTAAACCCGGATTAGCCGCGAGATGTTTAGTAATGGTCATTTAAAGCAACACCTGTGGTTAATATTTATGGTCTGTGGTTAAAGATGAGAATGCTCCGTCAATTCAATCACTTTAGTTGAAATACTAGTAGTAAAAAAACAACTTCTTTCTCTATAAATGATTCAAAAATCATTATTTAAGACATTTTTATTGACTTCGTCGAATTTCGACCGGTTTGAATATCTTATTTTTTTTCTTTTTGAAAAAGACAACTCCCGCATTAGGAAATACTCCTGTGTCGCGGGGGACTTTACAAACATAGAAACAACGGACACAAAGAACACCCAGACTCCGATGGGAATCGAACCCACGACCTATGGCGTAGCAGTCAGAGTTACCAGCCACTAGCAGTCAATTTTATTTTTATTTTGTACTAAGACGAGTCAAGATATATACTGAACCTCTATGTTACTGTTTTTACATGATTTTTAACTTTATGGCACATTTTGTTTAAAAAATTAGCTTTCTGAATTTCTTCTACATATAAACTTTAAGTATTTCATATTTCACATTTATGTCTGGACGTGTTTGACTGCACGCCAGAAGTGATTACATGACTTACATATACACACACACAGCTGTACATACGTATGTATCTGAGCGTGACGGTCTCGCGAGTTTGGTGCTTTTTTCCCATACCAAAGAAGTTTTCACTTCAAAAATTCTCCTCACGTATTAGTATACGGATTATATTATCAATTTCACGTGACTTTTGGATTTGTAGAGAGTTTAAACACGATATAAAACCTTCATCATTTTAATTCATGTTTAACTCCTGATGTTTGACCTTAAATGCTACCAGACCTTATACGCATCGCTCTCGTCGTCAATCATTGATCTAAAGCTCTCGTACAAATTATTTTTCTTTTTCCTCGGGGACAGTACCAATGTTATTTTCTGTATACTTAACAAACCAACTCACATTCTCATTTATAATATTAAGTAAGGTATCATAGTTAAATAAAATTTACATACATATCGTGTCTAAAACAGTCTACAGAATGTTCTGTCATCTGTCGACAGCATGCAGCCATACAAGATATATTCGATATTGGCTCTGGAATAAACGCTTGGGATTGAATTGTTTGGATTAGCAGGCTATTTTTTTATCCTTAATATAATTTAAATATTGTTAACAGTATCTGGTGTTTTAAGAGAGTGATTTTTTCTCACAAGGCAACCATTTGGAAACGGGTGGTTATAGATCGACACAGGCAGATATGATATTAATTTATGCATTTTTTATGATTTTACATTTGGCAAAGCAACCTATTGTTGCAATGACTCTGTGTGTGTTGATCTTTAATTTTTGAATTACTATTTTTAGTGACGATTTCGAATAATTCATTTCCAATTTTATTTTATTTGAATTTAACAGCCCCCACAAAATTGTGTTTTATAAGACCCTTTTTCATCTTGAATAAAAAGAAACTGTTTTACCTGACAGTCAACTACCGTGTGAGTGTTTGATTGGGGTTAAATTGTTCCTGTATTGAATGCACGCAACGTTCCCATAGCTAATCTATTGCCATATCCAAATAACTTTATGAATGTTAGTAATACATGAAGTTTTAACAGCCCTTTACCTGCTTCAAAATAAAGATATCGATCGCGTCATTAGTCCAAATTAAAACCATTAATCAAAGGCTGTCACTCATTACAATATTTTAATAATAACCAGAGGGAGAGATACTGTCAGCGCAGAAAAAACCTAGAGACATAAGGCTAGCTATAGCTGTGCGTTTAATTTGTGTAGCCTGTCGATATTGCTACCTCCCCCCCCCTTCACTCCCACACCCGGGGATTAGAGCAAGCCTTATTTTACCTTTTTTCTTTCTTTTTTCCACCATGTAATAAGCCGAATTAAGCCACGACAGGACGCCGTGTAACTATAAGGCGATGTAACTATACAGCATGTTGTGTAAAAGGACAATAGGTGGTTAAAACTCTTAATCCTAAGCTCTATTAAGTTGAACTTTCAAGTAATTTATAGTGGTTAATTAAACCAGTGAAGAGTGCTACTAATGTTTCGCTAATTTGAGTTTAGTTGAGTTTTTAGTGATGCGACAGATTATGAACAGTTTTTTGTTAAGTTGGATTTTAAAATTCAGTTAAGATTAAGTTGTTCTTACTAAAATTGCATGCGGCTTGGTATGTTGTCTTTGAGCCATTACATGTTTTGTACTGTCTGACTGCAATTGCAGGCGCAGTGACTTGATTTTCAAAGTAAGACAGATTTAGGTATATTGGTATTGGTAAAGGGCTCTGTTTCCGCATTTATACTCATAGGCGATCCATTATGCGTTCAGATAGGCTGGCCAGTTGAGCCAGCCTAGCTCCTTCCAGAAGCACGGAAGCCTCCTGGGGCGTTCACAGGCTTCTAGGAGCGACCTCGCTCCTGCGAGGATATTTGCCCGTTGTGTGGCCACTCCCTCGCACTCCAGGACAACGTTGGCGGCCGTTTCCTCCGCATTAAGACAGCCTCTACATAGAGGACTGTTTGTCGTATTGATGGTGAATAGGTGCCGGTTTAGGGCCAAGTGGCCCGTAATGGTACCTACAACTTTTCTGATCTCAAGTCGGTTAAGACTGAGCAGTCTGCAGGTTAAACGTGGTGAGACCTCCGTCAACACCAGTCTAGATTGCCTACAGCCGGGCGTATCAGCCCAGCGACCGTTGTGCGCTTCACGGGTTCGTTGCCTTACCCATGAGCGAAATTGATTAAAGGAGATTTAGGTATAATGACTTGCAACCATTAGGTGCTCGTAAGAATAAGATTGTAGATACTGTTTGAAACTCTGGTACGGGTCCTTAGGTGTTTTCTAAGGTTAAGTTGCACTAGCCTAAAACACTTATATTCCGCAAAAAAAATACGGAAAGAATAAAATACCTTCTAAGTACGAAGTGCGACACGGGCCAATCAATCAAAAACAATTTATGTCAATTAAACCAATTATAGGTATTTTTGAATTGTCAGGAGTAGTAGTCAGTCAGACTAAGTCAGTCCTGAAGCTAGTTGCCTGATCCAACACGTAGATCCTATGGAAAAGAAAAGGCAAGAAAATCCAAGGACACTCTTTTTTAACACTTTTTTTACAAGTTTCTGGTTACATTGCTTATAAGCGGAAATGAAATGTGAGGACAATGTAACATATTGTTTTACACCTCGGCAAAGCTGGGGACTATCAGCAAAAATCACACTCTGGCTATTCAAAACGATCATACGGCCAATCATCACGTATGGTGCTATTGCCTGGTGCAAAGAACAGAACTAAGCACTGTCAGAAACAAACTGCAGCAATTCCAGAGACTCGCATGTACTGCCGTCATTGGTTGGAGGAGGTCGAGGAGGTCCGAATACAACTATATGAAAACGACCGAGATCAATTTGGCATAAATGAAGTCCGGATATACACGGACGGTTCTAAGATGGGGACAGGGACTGGAGCCGGAGTTTTCTCACAAGACTTAAATATGACAACACGACTGGCGCTAGGCCAATACAGTTACACCACTACAGCGGTCATATCACAAGATATAAAGAAGTACAACATCCACAACCTGTCAGACAGTATGGCCGTCCTAAAGGCCTTGGAGGCAACACAATGAACTTCGGTCTCATTTACGGATGCCACTAGACGCTGGAGCGTTTAGCCTCTGCCAATGGGGTAATTCCTCAATGAATCAAAGGGTATAGTGATTCACATGGGAACGACGCCGCTAAAATCATAAAAAATGCATAAATTAATATCATATCTACCTGTGTCGATCCACCCGTTTCCAAATGGTTGCCTTGTGAGAAGAAATCACTCACTTAAAACACCAGATACTGTTAACAATATTTAAATTATATTAAGTATAAAAAAATAGCCTGCTAATCCAAACAATTCAATCCCAAGCGTTTTTATCCTGTATTTAATCCACTACTGAGTTATTATTTTTATTACATAATTTCCTCCTATAGAAACTAGTCATAACATATCAGAGTGCAATCCACGTTTCTAGTAGTATAGCATAAAGTGAGTATCCTAACGTGAAGCTTTTGCTGCTCAGGAATAAGGAGTCTTAGTAATTAACCTACTACTTTAAATGTAAATCTGATTAAAGAACGAACTTAATTATAACTATAGTAATTTGAGACATGTCATACACGGTCATCTGACCCCAAACTTGGCAGAGCTTGTACCAGACTGCTGATAAACGTAGTTATATATTACTAAACACCTACATACATATTAAACACAAATTATACCCAGACACAAAACACATTATTGTGCGCATCACAAAAGTGTGGGAATCGAACCCACGACCTCTGGCTCAGCAGTTAGAAGCACTAGCCACTAGACCAACAGACCTGTCGATGATGACTTACTAGAAACGTAAGTTTGTACCTGCTATATATTTTTAACTAGCAGCGCCCCGCAGTTTCACCCGCGTAAGTCCCGATACCGTGAGAATATCGGGATAAAAAGTAGCCTATGAATTAATCCAGGTCTCTAGCTATCTACATACCAAGTTTCATCGCAATCGGTTCGGTGGTTTTTACGTGAAAGAGTAACAAACATTTATCCATCCAAACTTCACATTTATAATATTAGTAGGATATAGCATTCCTACACTTGATCCCTTATTTTATTCCTTTACTTGATCTATGAGCATTTGCTCTTTCCAAAATGTAGACTACCTTATTTATCAAAATAGTTGTTAAAAAAATCCAATTTTGAAAACAATTTCACTTAACAATTATTTGTTCATTAATTAATCAACACACAACTATTACCTTTATGGTATAATCCATTGAAGGTTGTCTGTAAGAGATCGCAGCCTGCGATAAGACCGCCCTTTGTAACACTATAACAGACTATTGTACCCCACTGTGCTTCTGTGATATTTGGTGTGGACTAAAATATATTTATCTATCTAACAACAAAGAGATAAAAAGGGTGAGAGAAGTTGGTATCTTTAAAATCGAATGTACATTAGTCTCGAATTTACAGTAAGTACCCACAGACTTGATATTTATTACCTAATACTTTTGTATAGTATCAAGAGGTCTCCCATAGAATTTAGATGTTTCACCCGTCAGATGGCACCAATGCGTTATAAATTTGCTCTGACCTTACTTCCAATAAACCTCAGTGATAGAAATAGACATAGTGATTACTAAACCAACATTATTCTCAAACTTGAATTCAATAAGATTCAAATAATGGAACAAATGTTCCACACTGTCACTAGGGTTGGGCCGACCCGATTTGATCTTTTAGAAAATGCCAGTGAATGGATCTTACGGTTTTCAAATGGATTCATTGTTTTTCAGTAATTTAAAAAATCGCTCCACTAGTACGTGATTTTCAGACAACAACCTACCTGGTTAGAAATCGGATCTTGAACCACCAAGGTAGCTTATTATTTACTTTATACAGTATCTAAAGCTTTCCTACAAAATGGAATGTTATTAAATAGAACATACTCAAATAAATATTCATTTGCACGCATACGACGCAAATTATAGAAAATTTTATACAATCATTGCGATCAATATTCAGAAAATTGGATCAAGGCATTTGAATCCGTTCATTACGATCTTGAAACTCAGATCAAACACAAAAATCGCACATCCCTAACCACCACACATCGGCATACACCACATACACATATATATACACATACACACATTAAGTAACCCTTACTTTTCAGGGCCTCGGGGAATTCATTCGGTCGCCAAAGTAATCAGGCAGCCCTTCCAACGGAAATCTGTATGGGTAGGAAAATTTGAAACTTTCTATGCTGTGATTCATTTTATTCGCGTTTGACGTTATTTTATTGTATGAAATGTTAATAGAATAGATAACAAATACACAATGAGTATAACAAAGGTGTAATTGAAAACATACAGAGCTATATTACATTACTTCAAATTTATAAGATCGCGCCAGATTTATAATCCAATTTACCCATCCAATAGAAGGCCTTTGTTTTTAGCACGACTAGGTAGTGTTGTGTTTTTACTGGTGAAAAGTCTACGACAAAAATGAGAATTTGGTATAAACGACTTGTGTTGCGAAATTTTTAAACCGGTAACCGCTTTCCACTAGACAGGCACTGTGCTCGTTTGCCACCCAAGGAGTAAAAAAAACTGTACTCATAATTATATATATCAATACTCCAATCACATTACTTAACTTCATAATAGAAAATAATCTTCTATCGAATAAGTTTATAGGTAAATTAAAATCTATTAGAAATATCTATGTTCGTACTACACACATATATGTACGACTTTATTAAAAAGTGACCTTTGTGGCCTTCGCATTAAGAGGAAGCCCGTGCTACTATCGGATAAACAGAATCACTATCGGACTGTGTTATTGTACTTCTTAACACCCCATTAAAACTACGTAAGAAGACTTTATACCTTTGAAAACAGACATCGGTAATTATACTTTATTTCTGTAACCAAACATGTTCAGTTTCCAAATATGTATAAAAGTCAACAACAATGGAAAAGCGGTAAAAAATTGGCAAAACAAAAAGGGCAGAATAAATTCTCAAACAGACTCGATTCAGAACATAAATAATAAATACAAGACGTTCATTCCTGTTGAATAAGTCGGTCCGCGAAACGAGATTTTCTCATCGACGACATTTTGATCTAATATTCAATAATGAAAATACGACATTGAGAGGGCCGCCGAGCCAATTGTTGAGGCAAATAAGCCCACTTGTACCTCAATACCTGCCCTCCTCGCCAACAACTCGCGCACGGAAGAAACAGAAAACTCCTTTTACTATAATTGGACGATGAATAATACAAGAGGCAGTTATTGCACGGCCCAAACTCGAATATAAGCGGGGCCAAACGAAATAACCTCTACATTTTAAGTATTGTGTATTACGAAATATACAAGTAAGCCTATTACGTCATCAATATAAAATGACCGCTCCCAGTGGGGAGAAATACATCTTCAAACATTTCATTCAAAGTACCCGCTACCTGTCTTGTTTTCGTGATAACAATTTCCTTGTACTTTATCGGGAAACTGACCTAACTATCTGTTTATTCAAATAATTTGTTTTGTACCGGTATATTAAAAGTTGTTTTATTCTCACCCTCTATTTTAGAAGTATATCTTACTGTACTGTTACTATACTACCGTATATGTGAATACCGTTTTACGGTATCAAATGAAATAGTGTTAAAACTAAGCTCAAAGCTGAAAAAAGCCTAGGAGCCTAGTAGCCTGACAAAATAGCATAAGCCCTTAGCTACACGAGGTATGTAGTGTGATAGGACCCTTTATGTACTTTCCACAGCATCAGGCAAGCCTGTTTCTCCACTTATGCCGCGTTCCTATATTCAAGAAACGATTCGTTTTGCTTATGGACGTTAAAATTTAGTGGAATCTTCAACGGAAATTTTACCGTCCGTAAGCAAAACGAATCGTTTCTTGAATATAGGAACGCGGCATTAAACAACAATCAAATACAATTAAAATCAAATTTACATACTGGTAAAGGGAGGCTAAAAAATTTAGTCTGATATCCTCAACATAACAAATTGAAATAGACTTAAGCCCTTCATATCCTATTAATAGTTTCTATTAACCCTAGTTAGCAAAGGAAGTCTCTTTAATAGTAAAATGTAGTAACACTGAACTATAAACTTTACAGTTCAGTTTACATTACGGTCTTAAGCCCTATACACACTTTTTACATCTTAAAATGTCTATAAACAATCCTATTATATTAAAACATACTGATGATATAAGTAACAGAACTGTTTATGCTATGTATGTAAGCAACTTTACGAAACAACCAACAACTTTTAACATCAGCGATACCGCGTAAAGCACTCGCCTACCAGCACTCATACTAACATCTGTTACAAGTTCATTGAAGGTAAATCCACGGTCGTACGGAGCGTCGTACTTAAGTAATTCAGACTCCTTTATTGCCCAAGTAAACTTTAAAAGATTCCAATTAAGTAGGAGGCGTATAGAGCGGGCCTTTTAGCCCATTCCACCCTCTTAGCGAACAATGCGGGGCGCGGTGCGTTCGTTCGACACCGGCCGCGTCTGTATGAGGGAATTACACCAGGCCATCTATGACCGAAGGACTAATAAAACAAGGGTAAAGCCGCGTTTATACTGAGCTCGTTTTATAGTCACAAGAAAGGTTTTAGTGGTGGCCGTTTGTGGAAGGATTACTCGTTAATTTTGAGTGGTTCGGATCATTTTTGTAGGGACCACACACTGACTCTGCGGACGGCTTTTTTGTTGGATTGGGTCTGTTATTAACACGTAAGGCTGTTTTAATTTATTATCTCGGTATTAAAACTAACTGCAACAAATATTACATACAAAATTTTAATGGAAACGTTTTAGATTTGCGTTTAAATGCAACAAAATATAACATATTATATACTAAGCTGTTAAGGACATTATGGAATGTTAATGAATGAAAATAAAACTTTGAAACATTTACCTCACCGACAGTTCACTATTTAATAAAAATGAGTTAATAAACATAATTATGAATAGTTATACCGGTAACGCAACGCTATTGGTCGGTTGACAATATTGACAATAGTGGGGTTATAAAAGGCTAGGCATGTTTTATAAGTTGAGAACAATCACTTGAGTGCGGATGGAGGTACGAACAACATAGTAGTTACTGGTATTTACACAGTTATACTAGCACAGGGGTTAGGAATTTCTTAACTATGTGTGTACACATTTATTTTATTAATAAAAAATTATTCTTATTATTATTTCGTGATTTTGATAGTTTATAGCAATAGTGGTGAGTGTTGCTAACAATCATCATCAATGAAAATCGAGAAAAAAGTTTATTTATTAAAATGTTTGTTCAATAACTTTCATTCACGAACAAACGTGTAATATGTATAAACTAAAAATATGTTCTTTTTTGCTTTTAATGGTCTATCTGTTTGTTGTACAAGAATCAAACTGGTTTAGTTCTTGCGCAACAAACAAACAGACAGACTTAGTTAATTTACATAACAATTGTAATTTTTTTTATAATTTTAACTGTATGGTGGAAAATATTTAAAATCTTATAAAAAGTTCTAATGAATAATTTGAGGGAAACAATGGCATATAGGGTTAATAGGTTCCTTTTAAAAAAAAACATAAATAGCGCCGCCAGGCTCTTTTCTCTTACTTTATTCACATTCTTATACTGCACATAAACAACGCTGTCAATTTTCACTATGAATTTTACAGTATATAAAGAAAATAATATCAATATGATATCGAATTACGTTCTTTTTGCTTTAAAAATAAAAGTGTGTGCGCGCGATGCAGCTATCGGCAACCCAATGCGCGAGACTGCGTATAAGGTCCGCCGACGGATGAGCGGCCGGTAGGTATTTAAAGCACGCAAGTACATCGAGTGACATAGGCCTGACTAAACTGATTCTAATTAGAATTAGGTCGTCTTGAAGGACATGGAAGTTCAGCACAAGCCAAATCCCAAGTTATACGGCTTATCTAACATAATATTACATAAGAAATATATGCTTAGCACACTTAAACATACTCATGTTTAACTCCAATTATATAATACACCGCAACAGGTTCAACAGACTTAATGAACTTGTAATTAATATTCACCCAAATTTACTATCAATACAGAAACTCCGTCGGATTAAACAAAACGTTTATCTAGCTAAGACAATTCCAAGTATATTAATATTCATTAATTACAGTTCTGTAACACAATCGAACCGCTTTGGGGCACATCTCGAGTGAATGTAAAAAAGCCTCCCCGACCTTTTCATTCACAACCATTGTTCGGAGAATTGAAACCGGTTGAAACTAGTTTGATCTCGCTATAACTAGAATTTCATCAAAAACATAAATGTGAATATGGGAGCCAAGTTCAATATTAAGAATATACGTGGTTATCGACAACGTCGACAAAAGAATTAAGATCTAAATGATTGCTAAGTTTTGTAAATAATCCGCGTGTCTAGATCACACACCCACATATTATTTGTGGCCTAATTATGAGACTGCGATTTTAGTGGTGTTCAATAAATATATATATGTATGTAAATATAGACATCTCCCTAATAACAGTGTTTACTTATTAGTATACGTTTTTATTTATCGATGGAGTTAAAAGATCTGTTACAAGAAACTATAAAACTTTACTTTGAAAGATAATTATTGTTAGTCACAGATGCAGTGAATAAAATTTAAACTGAATTATCATAACAATGAAGATACTGATAGTATTTGATTATAACGTTGGTAACAATACTGAGACTAACGCTAACTAGAAACGTGACTTCTTCTTTCTTTATTTTGCAGTAATAAATGGGTTGTTTTAATTTAATATGGGGATTCTATTTACATTACAGAATTCCCGTTTAGTTAAACTTTTATCCATCGTGTCTATGAGTGACATACATGTATAAATTCACGCCTTCCTCTGTCCGAAGTAGGGTGAAACAGATGCAAATAAAAGGCTAACCTTTATATCCCTATGTCACACAGTGATTGTTCTGGAAAATATCCACAGATTAATTTTAAATATACTTTTTTTCTTTCTTTATTGCAAATAATTTACAGCAGCATGATAGAGAAGCAGCTTAATGTTCCAAAGGACATGTAAAGGCGCATGTAATTAGCTTTTCCACCTAGGGATGTTGCTCGTGTAAAATATTATTTCAACAAGATTTCAATGTGCCGAAGTGCAAAACCAACACTGTACAGCGAGCATCAGCGCCATTATCATGCTATTATAGTGTCCGATCCTTTTAGTTTTAAATTAACTTAACCCTATTTACTCCAAATTCGCGTCTGTTAACAATTGTGTAACTCGTTTTGAGTTTGACTAACTTTTAATTAAGTAAATCGACGGAGAGAGATTAAAAATTTCGGTTCGACAGAAAGGTATCTTGAAGTTAATAAGTAATGAAGTTTTTCTTTCTCCATCATATAACTCGGAATTTCGAGTTTTAGAACAAAGTGTAATTACTAAAGTTTATTAGTAATTAATCTTTTAACAATATAATTGATAGTTGTCATCCACATACGGAACAGTACTGCAATTGTTGATCGTTTGGTCCCGCTACTGTAAAACAAAAATCTTTGTAAGCTGTTTGTCCACCATTGAGGTTTAACAATCAAACTCAATTTTTAATGACGATAACCTTGAATTTATAACCCATCCATTAAGAAAATACCTATTAAATCGGTTGATAAAAAGTACATGGATCAAATCGAAATATCTACCTACTCTTTCTTGACCTCGTACTTACGGGGATAAAATAAAAGACACCAAAGTCGATGTTCATGTGGAACATGGACTCTTCTTTTCTGCTGCAATTACAGTCACTATAACAAAACTGATATCCTAAGAAAATTCGGTCAGTAACACGCTTATTATTTACACATAAATTAAAAAGAAGTCAAAAGTTATTTTGACAGTCTGCTTCAAGTTTAAAACACGTACGCATTGTACCATTTCAAAGATTATATATCTACTTATGTCCTATGAGTGGCCATATTAGCCCCACATTAATCTAGAGATCAACACACTGCACAGTGTTCGTTGTTGGATATCAGGGACCATTGTGCGCGTGACCCCGCCGTCGCTTCCGCTCGCCTGTGCCGACTCCGCACACCAGACACGAACTCTAGTGTTAATTTCTAATTATATACAGAATACCATCATATCTCTGAAGTTTTGAATGTTAAGTTAACTTAGTAATTTAGTTTCATGCGTCCAAAACAACTTTTATTTATGTGTCAGTAGAATAAACGACTTATTTACAGGTTTATCAAATACGTGTTAATTTTTCACTTATTCTATTAATCATACTAATCAGCAGGCATGTAACATTTAGTAATGAAACTGCGTATCTAAGATGTAACCTTTGCGAATCCTATTTGGATAATTCTGACGGTGTCCAGTCAAATGTTCTACATACATGCAAAATACTTCGCGACTACAGCAACCAGTGACACAGAGTTTACAATAGTAGCGAAGTATTTTGTTTTGGCCAAATCGTTTGAATATTTTGCTTCTTTATAATATGGCCATGCTATCTTCTGTTAGAAGTCTTACACCTTTATGGAGTTGCTAAACAAGGACCATGTCAGTACATAGTAAGTGAATTTTTTTAGGAGCCTTAGAGTATGTTTGAACGTGCTATGATTTAGCACGTTCAAAAATACTCTCAGCTCACATTATCTAACGAAATATCAACCGGTAAGCCATCTTTTCCTATAGCTGCTAAGTATTTCTTTGTTCTCAGTTAAAGTTTTCGCCAAATAGTTTGAATATTTTGCAGGTATTTTTTTTTCAATATAATATGGCTGTTTTTCTGTTGGAATTCTTGAGCCATTAAAAAGTTAATGAACAAAGGCCAATGAAAGTACCCAGTAACTGAATATTTTGGAGCTTTAGAATGTATTTGAACAGATTCACTTAAGGTGTAGTAAAAAAAAACCTCGTAAAGTATAGCTTAGTGTCTAACCGTGCGACAGTTTATAGACAAACGTACGATATTTAGAGATAAGATATTTTAAAATAGGTCACATTTTGCATAATGCATAAATAATAAGTCATATCACACTAGAAGACATAATTCAAATTAACATCCTCCACCGTTTCGGTTATTACATCTAGAATACAACTTATTACGTATTTCCGCTAACTCCGGCCCTGGTGTACACCATTAAGTGTCAGTTTGGCAGGAAACCCTCTGTCTCTGGAGCAGTTATTTACTGTTGATCTCGATCTGTCGTCCGCACCACACATCTACATACTGTTTGTTTAGGTGCCTCTCGTATGCCCATCTCTATTTACCGTCTACGTATTTTTAGGTGGAAATAGGATATAGTTTGATATATGTATGGATGTGGTCAGCGTGTGTAGCGATAGGCCAAGTCATGAAACCATACAACCTTACATACGTTTTTTTTATTGTTAGTACTATGATATACGTGAGTTTATCTGTTTTACGCCATGGAATACGATTCATATAAATTTTTTTATCAGAATTTTAAACGAACATCAATCGATCTGATTATTATTATTGTGTAAGTATATAAAATGTATAATTTCTACCATTTTTATTCTATGCAGGTAAGCGATATATTATTCAAACAACGTTTCTATACAAACAGCTAGTATAGTATAAAACATCTGCTCAGACACTGACAAAGTCTGACAAATGTTACGTAATTACTATTTAGCCTAGCTGTATATAGATTCTCGCACAATATAACTTCGATCAGGTTTAGTACACAGAAAACGTGTTTAAATACAATGGTGACAATTAGCAAATGCACTGTTATGTAGAAGCTATACTTCTGCAGCGACAATTTAGTTTTAAATACTATGCGATACGAAAAAACCAAGCGCCATCTCTCGGAAATAATCAGTAATATCCATTTTAGAATCGTCTCAATACATTCTATTTTCAAAAACCTCGTTCATCCTCCATAGTAACACATTTCGGAACTTGGCTCGTTTTTTACATTAACGGTTTCGGCTGTTTATTTACAAGGCTTGAGTACTAAATCGTGTGTACGAAGTCCGTTGTTTACAAAGTGAGGTCCCGACATGTTTATTGTCACAATATTTATACACTGGCCGGTGCGCGGTGCGCGTTTACACTTTATTGCCCGTACCTATTGGCGCTATAGCCATTTCGTTGTAAAGAGTTACACGTTTTATGGCAAAGGAAACCGTCGCAAATTCATCAAGTTGCCAGTTGTTTAGAAAATAAGGAATAAAACGCAATCGCTTTAATGCTGTCGTTATCTAACGACAAAGCATCTGTTTTTAACCGAACTGAAGAAATTCTCTTTTCAAATGTTTTCTTTTTGTACGTGTTACGTGACTTCGTCGCTTGCTCAATATTTACAGAAAACAAAGGGTTATTGTATAAATTATGTTTAACACCACAATTATAGCGATGACCGAGCTACAGCATGATTACGGCTCTATAGAAATAACGCGTCACTTATAAGGGAAAATCATCTCGCTCTCGTTCCAGCTGCACTGTCACTACCGTTCGACGGTTGCGATAGTTCGTTCAAAAAGGTCTAAAGATGTTTTTCTACCAAAAAAGAATATTAATAGCAACCGCGGTCGGAACAGTTACTTGTTTATTGATTTGAATAAGTCTAGTGTTCGTAAAAAAAAAAAGCTGAAGGCTTTAGCGAGCCAACCATATACCTCCATGTTTTCACATGGCCCAGTTATTAAACAGTCTATGTACGCAGGAATATGGTTCAAAATATTCATTAATAATTCATAATTCAAAAAGACTTTGTTTTTTTTTTGTTTGTTAATCAATCTATTCCTTAGTAACAGTACTTTTAACTGAATGAAAGGTACCCTATTGTCTATTGCGTACCCTCGATAACGTGTATGCAATAATTTAAAAAGAAATTTAGAAAGCGCAAGAAACAAGCAAACTCATGTTCCTATTTATAATTTTAAGTAAAAGTTAAAAGTCTGCAATATACTAAAAAATTTTATTGTAAGATTTTCATTGAATACCCGGTAATGCGCTTACGCAGACTAAAATTTTATTTTATTAGTGTACTAGTAGTAGGTGTGGGTCGTTACGTGAATTTCACGAAACGTAACGTGACTAGTTACTTTAAACGGGTCACTAGTTACGAGAACGCGTAATTTTCGTAACTAGTCTCATCTCAGTGTGCTGCTATTTAGTACGGCTACGCTACGCAGGGAACGTAGTCATGTCGTAACTCGTCTCAAGTCGTAGCTTCAGTTTTGTGGTTACAGTTACATCAGGAAACGCCTAAATCAAATGAACTTCCCTTCATACTCTATTCAGGCTTAGGACTGACAGTATTAAATGAATGGTCTATTTATTATGATTATTTTATAAATGTTAATACTATTTTGAAGTTTTTAAAATTAAGAAACGTATTTAGAAGTTCAATCGATTATATTTAAAATGATTTAAAATATCTACAAATTTAACCCGCTTTTTTGTTTTTTTTTGGGATATATAAACTATCAAAGTATTTATGTGAAAACATTTATTGGTTTACAGAACCGCTGAGGTTTTTTTAAAAATAAAGTCAAAATATATAAATAAAACCAGCCTATACTAACCTCTCAAAAGAGAAAGATTTTAATTATTAATATGATTCGTCAATGAAACAAAACAAATAAAGGTGTTTAACTTGATTCATCTAACAGAAGCGCTGAGATTATCATTAGATATCATAAAACAAAGTTCCCCGCCGCATCTGTCTGTCTGTTCGCAATAAACTTAAAAACTACTGAACGGATTTTCATACGGTTTTCAACAATAGATAGGGCGATTCATGAAGAAGGTTTAGGTATATAATTTGTTTAGGATTTGTGTAATTTTTTTTAAAAATATGATTGTTGAAGATGTCTCTGCTACCCGTGCGAAGCCAGGACGGGTTGCTAGGTTTAAGATAAAGAAATCTATACTAATCTCTAAAATTATATACGTATGCAACAAAATTATATTATTATGCATTGCAGTAAAACTTACGCTATTTTCCTCTCGGCTCGTGCATCTTTTCGGGGCAGGGCACATGTGTGAGTGTGAAAAGCTGATGCATATACTAATTATACCTGAGTGTAAAAGAAACAGCATGCGTAACGCGCAACGAGTTCTCATTTTAACGTACCTTAGTTAACTTGAAACTTCGTTTGTATGACGTGTTCGTGTGCATTGTAGCGAAAATAACGTGGTCACAAAAATCACTGGTGTCTTATTTGGCTTGAGACTAGTTATGCGGTTACATGTTACGTAGCTACTGTAACTAGTGACGTGAAATAATGCCCACACTTAATGTAGAGTGAAAAAGTTTTAAGTACTTAAACATATTCTCGTAAGTTTTGTAAGTGGGTTCATAACGACATTTTCTATTACATTTTTAAAGGTCTTTCGAGAACAAGCTACAATACTCAAATACTAAGTGAAAACTCTTCTAAACATAAAAATGTAAACCTCGGAAAACATTGACGAATCTAATCATGTACGAATCAATCAGATTACCAAGCAAAATTCGGTACAAAATTTCAAAAAAATTCTCATCATTACATGTCAACAACAAGCTGCTCAATTTGAACATAATCTTAGTTCGCGTAAGCTTGAGTTTATTGCTTATTTTATTAGGCAATCGCGTCGCGTTCCCTCCGTCTTGTAACGAGGTACCGGGGGCACATTCGTTACATGTTCTGTACAATTAACGGGGCATTATTAGACTCCTTAATTGCTGTTGCAAGTTCACTTTCGCTTATAGTTAAATAATTTACGTTTGTATATAATAGTGTTATCATCGCACAAAGTTTGGAATGTAGAGAATTATGTTTTGATTTCACGTAAATTGTAAGTTAGACAGAGTTAGATAGATAATTTACAATGTTTTGAATTAAATATCAAAGAGCTGTTCTCTAAATTCACATTTTTTTTTGTACACGTAGTTCTTTTTTTTTCTATTCCGTATTCTGTACTATTTGTAGAGCACGTATAAGAAATTTCTGCTCGAGTTTAGAGTCACCTATTTACGGACAACATATTCCGCGGTTAAAAAGTGCTATCTGTCGTACTATGATTGAAATTTAGGTATCCTACCGGTTATTCATGAGTGACAAAAACATTTATATGCTAAACAGTAAATGGATATTCGATCAGTTTAAATTCTATGACATTAATATATCATATGATGATATATACATATGTATTGTTACTAAAAGCAAAATTAATGTATTGGCAATAGCTTTTTAATATGTGTAACGGGATTAAATTAACAAAACGCCTACGGGTTCTCTGAGAAAAATTAAGAAAATAATATCAAAAGTACTAATTATTGAAAATCTTGAGAGATATAAGTATGAATAAATTTAATTTTTTAATCATTTGTGACGTGTACCTATGAACACTATCCATTTCTTTATCAATAAGGTGGCAGTATAAAATGTCCACTTTCAATCAAATCAATCAAATCAAAACCATTTATTTCAATTAATCCAATAATAGGTATTTTTGAATTGTCATGTGTCATGTGTTGAGTAGGAGTCAGTCAGACTAAGTCAGTCGTGAAGCTAGTTGCCTATTCCAATACGTAGATCCTGTGGACAAGAACAGACAAGAAACTCCAAGGATACTCTTTTTAAAAATGTTATATACAAATTTCTGGTTAAATTGCTTATAAGCGTAAATTAAATGTGAGAATGTAGTTGCGTCCTTCTAGCCGTTGGCGACGCCACAAGAACAATGTAACATACGTATTATTCTAAAATATAAATAGATGCGCTAATGACTACTATACATATTTAACTATTCAGCATAGCACTACTCATTTAAGGTGAAATATGTTTGTAACTTCGACATAAGGTCCCACATAACGTGTACACTACACAAACATGTAACACTAAAACCTGACGGCAGGGTTAAGAGAGTCAGTAGCTAGATATATCGTTTTAAGGCCTCCCTTCGCCTCCCCTTGTAGTCGCTCCGCAAATCCTTCGTTAATCGCCTTTCACTCAATCTTTCCACATGACCGAATATTACATAAACAACCCACACACAACACTTACTACGTAGGTATGTGTATGTATTCCTTTTAGTTTCAAATAGATGTAACAATATAGCAATTAATTATTTCCTCATTCGGCCTACGCTCTTTCGAATTTACATTAATGACGTATGTTTTCTGCCCTTACAAAAAATTTTAACTTTCACCTATGCTGATGATACGGCCATTGTTATTCACGGTAACTGAAAGGAAGTAAAGATTACAGCAGAGGCATGTCTACGGACTGTTGCACAGTGGTTGCACCTTAATTTGCCACCTTAATTAAACGTGACCAAACCAGCTATTTATTAACAACAGAAACAAAGTTGCAATAGATTTTCCGAATACAAAGTACATGCATTCACTTACCTGTGTCAATGATACAAAGTATTTAAATTAAATTATTTGATTTAAATTTAAACTAATAAACTATTTTTTTTTTTTCTAAAAAGAACCGTGGCCTTTTAATATACTTTCATTAGCTTCACTTAGAACTAACCAACTATGTAAAGAAATCGTTTATGGGATAGGGGGAAACGAGCAGACGGGTCACCTGATGGTAGTGACTACCGCCGTCCATGAACACCTGCAACTCAAGAGTCAAAATTGCGTTGTCTGCTCTTAAAGTGGAAGTAGAGGGAGGAGGTTTAGTGCCTCCGGTAACCTCACTCACTTGGCGTAATACAATACAAGCACTATCACTGTTAACCTAAATACTTCTTTGTCTTTTGACACAAATCAAACTTTGTATGAATATATATATCTACTAGCAGCGCCCCGCGGTTTCACCCGCGTAAGTTCCGATCCCGTGGGAATATAGAGATAAAAAGTAGCCTATGCGTTAATCCAGGTCTCCAGCTATCTACATACCAAGTTTCATCGCAATCGGTTCATTGGTTTTTGAGTGAAAGAGTAACAAACATCCATCCATCCATCTATCCATCCAAACTTTCACATTTATAATATTAGTGGGATATTAGTGGGATAACTATCAGTTCCTTGCAATCCAAACCTCTCTTACTAAACTAAATGTTTGTTCTAGAAATGGTTTAACGTTGATATTATACTTTGCGAGGTTCAAATTCATAATATTTTGATCCAAGTCAAGTGCTTTCACCTTTTCGTCCCTACGTTGCCTTCTAAATGACTTTGACTAGTTTGAAAATTAAATAGTAAAACTCCAGCTGAGGCTTTAGTTTTATTTCTAAAGTTTAATTTCTTTTATAAATATTATGTCCACCTGTCTGCAGATGTGCATAAACCTGTGTGCGTTACCTACTCGGGTTTGTAGCTTAGTAATACTTACAAATTCATTTGTAATCGTTTTAATAATTCTTAATTAATGTAAATGAATAGGTAATTAACAATATTGACAATACTCACTTACCCTCGCATAGTGCACTTATTTATTAATAAATGTGCTAGTCTCTCTCCCAAAAAAAAACAAATTTCAATATTGTAAACTGTATAAACAAAATGGAGGCTTTTATATTTTATGCGTGCCTGCCTTATGCGATATCACTTCCAATTTATTACGACTCAAGTTTCAGATTTTGTTTGGGTCCTTTTAAGAATAAGCATGAAATATTTGTGTTCATTTTTTTAAATAAACGTATCCCCGGTGTAATGTAGGAACATTTGTCAGAGAGTAATTTGATGTGCGCGCTTTACTTCGCGTCCCACTACCACCCACCTCGGTGTCGCTCACTAATGATAGGACGTATGTAGTAATACAGTAATTTGTATCTAAATATTCTGAATCTACCACCTTTATATTTATAGACGTATCGTATAGATTACGTATAAGCTAAGGTAGCTATGGTACGCCATGTTGTGTTCCCCCGACGTAAGCGAAATATCCTACGACCACCTCATTGAGTATTTTATATTATACTAGCAACCCACGGCTTCGCACGTAGAGACATCTTCAACAATCATGATCAAATTTCAACCAATTTACAAAAAACGTTAACAAATTATACACCTGAACCTTCCTCATGAATCACTCTGTCTATTGGTGAAAACCGCATGAAAATCCGTTCAGTAGTTTTTCAGTTTATCTCGAACAGACGCGGCGGGGAACTTTGTTTTATAATATGTAGTGATAGTAAATAATATTTGAACTTTTATTGCGCGATGCAGAAAGTAACCTAAGTAGTTTAGCTAATGTATTGACCGTAAGTAATATAGCCGTTTAGAAATGATTATCATAGAGATACATAAGAGAATATCAAATTTGCCGACATTGTAAACATCAAAACGCTTATGCTGTACTTAATTTCGAATTTAGGTGTATTAAAACATTGTAGCTTCAATTATGATTACTTCGGGATTAAGAAAATTATCTTTTAAAATTCAATGCCTAAACTTTCAAATGTTTATTCATAAAGAAAACATTAATCAACCGTTAGCGAAAATTTCGTAGAACCTTAATACTACCATTAATCTTTTACGTTAATAATAATTTAATGACTTAACCAACTCCATTAAATTACAAACTTGCTTACTCGTAAACGTCGCGCGCTGTTTAGTTAACTAATTGCTAAAGTGTCTTATCTTCCTTTTTTAAAACAACAATCAGTTTAATACATTGAGATTTAAAATCACTCGGAATTTTATTTGAAAATATAAAAGGAAATACAATATAGGTACACTTTAGGAGAAACAAAAATTGACACAGTAAGTATCGAAAATAACAAAGAACGAATCGATGTCAAAATAAATACGAACCGTTACGGAATAATTCAATAGCGAATGTTATGCGTGGACACGGTCGGCGGCTCGAGAGCAGCGCCGCGGCGCTCTCAGCTGTGAAATACTTTTAACAAACACGCGCCAACAATTAAGGCGTACTTAACAACCACGGGTCGTCGGCGCTCAATTATCGCGAGGCGCCGCGCCGGCGGCGAGACAGAGCGCGCCTAGTGGCCACACTCGGAAGGAAGCTAGTTTTCCGCAAGAGAACCCGTGCCCGGCGAACTTCAGCGTCTCGGCCGATGCATTTTTGGATGTGAGCCCAAATAACTTGTTGCAACCAGGGGGCTGCGACCTGTTGCGCGACGGCTCGTGTCGGGCCTACTCGCGCCCACCCATTTTTGCCTGTACTCCGACTGCAAATACATAATGAATGCGAACGCTGAGCGTTTCGCTAGCGGTATTGTGCCGACCGTTTTGTTGTACCCTAGTTTGTGGGATTGCCGTTGTTATAGTCCGGGGAGCACTTTACACGGCTGCTATTGCAGTTTTAATATTCAAGAGGGTTTTGTAGCTGCATTTTTAAAGAAGTGAGTGTGATATCTCTGCCGTACGACCAAGAGGATTAATTTTCCACTTTATAGCGGCTGAAATTAAGAGTGACGGGTGAATAAGCTTGCTGTCAAGCTCTTTATTGCGATTCTTTATTTAGACCTATCTTTATACTTAAACTAAACCACATACGGCCAAACTGCTATCATTACTAATAGGAGAACTGATATTGACATAGAGCTGTAAGACATGTATTAAGTCATTAAAAAAAATCAGTCAGTCGTAGAACTGCACGTCAGAAGTGAAAACATAACTTCACAATGTATTTGCATATACATATACATACACACACACACACATCTGTATATATATAATTAGGTTAAAAATAAACAGTGGGTAATAACATATCTAAATGTATACATAGGGTACACTGGAAGTTCTGCGCTCCTGGCCGCTCATAAATGTTTGAATTTCGAATGTTATATTTTTTTAAATATAGAAACTCGGCCGTCTTACGAATTTTCGATCAGGTCACGTGTCCTGACGCGAGTTGTCCTGACGCAGGTTTTACATTTTTTACCCATCACAAAAAGTGCACAACGCCGCTAATTAAGTTTTCACTTCAAAAAATCTTATCGCGATTACACTTTGTATTAATCATATTCTTCCAAGCTACTTGCCACAAAAATATCCTCACTACCTCTGTTATCTCTTACAGACTGAGCAGTTAGGATGGGTTCTCTTTATCCTCCTTTGATGCAGAATTTTGGTTGCATCAAAACATGATGTAGTGTCTATTTTCAAGTTGATATTGTTTTGTTACAGGGCGCGTCCTCAAGCCTAGTGGTGAAGTTCGCGGACACAGAGAAGGAGCGGCAACTTCGACGAATGCAGCAGATGGCTGGCAACATGAGTCTTCTCAACCCTTTCGTCTTCAATCAGTTCGGGGCCTACAGCACTTACGCGCAGGTCATCACTGAACAGGTAAAAATCAAATCTTATATCGTTTTTAACCTAGCATCCATAGTCTTTTATTAAATTCTGCTGATACATCTATAACTATATATACCTCATAAATATTCTAATGAATCTTGAGACGCACCAAGCACCCACCATTCTCCAGGAATATTTTCTTAACTAGTTTCAATAATTATTTGATTCTAAAGATTTTATTTACTTTAAAAAAAAATCACTCTTTGTTTTATGATATTCATGCATTTTAAATGACAATAAATAATCTTTTTACTATATTTTTATAATGAGTGTACTTTTGTAAATAACTATCAATGAACTAGCTTGCTTTTTTATGTACGTATGTATAGTACTTGCACGCTATAGTTTACGTTTATTAGTGCTGTTTTGTCTCCAAAAAAAAAATTGGGTTGCCAAAGCCTCCTTCAATGGACAAAAGTTGTATATTGATTGCAATTCACAAAAGTACATATAAATACAATTTATTCCAAGGTCATCTAATTTGAATTCGTGTGCAATAAAGTTTTTAATAACTAATTTTCGAACCACACCAACAAAGTTTAAAATTATACAACTTCATGAACTTGTATTGATTTGATATGCAATATCCTAAATATATTCAAAAACAGTATCGTCGTAAACCAAAAGTTTTAATACGTAAACACAGGCTGATGAGAATTGATGGCCGTACGGCATGCAATATTGCAACCGCGCGGTTGCCGACTAAGAACATTCTCTGACTTCATAAATTCAACACTTTATTATTGTACAAGTTGCTGAGATTCTTACAACATAAATTCAATTTTCAATATCTCTTATATATCTGCAAACTAACGAAATAATAAATAAGAGGTTTTGCTTTAAG
>OY982566.1:23032482-23241386 GCA_963859945.1 Euplagia quadripunctaria | reverse complement strand
GTGGTAGGAGTTGAGTTCTAGTTGAGCGATCAGCTAGTGAACAAGTGAATAGAGAAGTGGAAATATAAGTGCGAAGTACAAGTGAGAATTAATTAAAATTGTGTTTTTGTGAATTATTAAAATAAATTGTGTCTATTTTGGTAATAATTTGGTGTAACTTTCAACTCAGCTCGTAACAATATTTAACAAAATAGGGAAAATGCAAATACAATATTTATGAAAATTATGTCATTAAAATGTTATAAAAATATAAAAGAAGCATCTTTGCAACATTTTCTTTTGGTTAGTATTGATTTTTTTACAATAAATACGAATAGAAATGATGTACATGTATATGAATAAACATGAAACAATCAGCATCAAGTGACACGAGTTATATCACGAGTGACGGTATGCGAACCACATCTAGTGTCACAGCAATACCATCCTTATAGTGCCAAACTGGTTTTTGAACGCGACGCTGACGTCATAAGTGTTTCTTGAAGCGTAAAATACATTTCTTGTCACGTTATTTTAATAATTATTATAAAAACACAATGTTAACTAAAATAAAAACGTTGCAGAGACCTTTCCTTTATATTTTCATAACATTTGAACAACACAATTTCATAAATAATACATTTGCATCTTCCCATTGAAACCACAGCGTCTCCGACGTCACGCCTACTACAGACACTTAGCCCGTCGGTGGAGCCCGTCTACCGCCGGTGCCGGCTGAGACAAAGGCGAACCCTTTCGAAAGCGCGCACAGCGCCTTCTTCCCCGGCTCCACCTTTCCTTCGCAACCCCTAAAAGCCATCGTTGCGAGATCTTCCAGTTTGCGACTTAAAGCAACAGGCGTTTGTTTAAAAATCTATGATTTACACTCAAATATAATAAAATTCTCGAATTAATTTTAAATACGATAGTTATGACATTATTCCAGAAATCTAAAACTTACCTAGATTCTGAGCTGCCAATTCGTTTAAGTGCGCCTGCAATTCTTCCGTTTTAGCCTTTGTCACATCCTCTGGTAACTTCTCAAGCGGAACGACAGCAGTCTTTTTTATCAAGTCGCAAAGGGCTTTTCTTTTTTCTTCTGAGGTCTGTTCGGCTTCTTCGTTCTTCTTGCGCTTGTTGCGCTCGCTCTCCGAGTCGGATGTCGCATCCGAGTCGTCGATTTTATATTCGTCCGAACTATCAGGCATATGCTTACCGCTGGATTTGTGCATTTCCTGGAGACGAAATTAATTATTGTTACCGTTGTCAATTAAAAACTAGAAGTGTGCGGCGAATCATCGAATTCAAAATCGATAGCGCCCGTATTCGAAAGAATTCCAGTACGTTGTAAACGTAAACTTATTGCTGGAGTAAGGAAGGTTTATAAATATTATTAAATAAATACATATTTTTTCTTTAATGATCGTGAGGTGAGACACGAAGACTGTTTTGAACATGTCATCTCAAAAGTCAGTAACTTTTAACTCTTTAATTTTTAAAGATTATCTGCAAAAATAAAGAACCACAATCCCATCCCGTGTAAAGTTGCTATTATACTTAAATTGGGATCAGGTCTTTTTTTATGAAATAAAATTTTTAAATGTTTGACGTCTGTCATACATAACATAACATTTACCATACATTCAAAGCAACATACTTCGACTCAAATTGTGTTTAGAACATATTTTGCCTATATTTTTGTCCATCTACTACGACGGACGCTTTCCAGTGTCACAAAACTTGTAAGAGGCGAGATGAAAGGTTATTGGTACGGAAGCCTAAATTGACCCGCGGGCGCCATATATTGACGAGTAGAGGAAGTCATACATTAACTAAATTGAGACGCAGTACGCCATCTTTTAGCGAACAACGGAACTAATAGCCTATCAATAAGAATGTTTTACTGAGGTTTAGAAATTTGAACAGCGGTCCAGTCAAGTAGATCGTACGAGATGTTTTAGGAAAATTCACAACTTTCTGTTAGATGTTTTCATGACTATATAAAGCCGTTGCAATGCGACATGGACATTCAGTTTTAGTTTGGCGATACTGTGATTAACAAGTGCGAAGTATAGTGCATAATGCGAGTGAATAGTGTGTAGAAATAGTGAGAATTAATTATAATCGTGTTAATCGGTAATTATTTAAAATAAATATAGTCTATTACGTTACCTATCTAATCCCAAACCCCGGCTCGTAACATTATAGTAACTCACGTCTTCGGACTCGGTGTTGGGCATCTCGGTGTAGTTGATCTTCTTCTGGCGCGTCCTGTGCTTGGGCGACCAGTCGTTGAGCTCGTCGCCGCTGAGTCCGCCGTACGTGACGCGCGCGCGCACGACGTTGCCGTCCGCGTCGTACTGCGTCAGCTTGCGGTGCTTCCTGGACTTCTCGCGACGCGACGATTTTGGCAACTTAAATTTAGATTTCGACCTGCGCATATATTACAAATTGTCAAGTACGAAGTTAGGTTTTTACTCCTGATGTCTTTAAAATGAAATATAAAATGGTGTATCAATCGATATTTTTAATATTTAGAATTTAGACACGGAGTTATGACAAATATTGCTAAACCTTCTGTGGACATACAGCAAAAACATATTTCAACATCATCTAGCGACGACGAGCTGAATTATGTAGTAAGTACTAATCCTGAATCGCGCAATAAAAAAATCTCGCGCCAATTAGTATATATACGACTTCCTGACATCTACCGTTGGGCCGCGGTCCGCCAGGCATGAACACCTAGCCTGGTCGGAGGATCCTCACTTTGTGCTGGAGGGTCATAACACGGTCGCCCAAAAAACCTAAATATAAGTACTCATTCATTGCCCCTGAATAACCTCTCTAATGAAAAACTCACTTAGACTTAGACGACGAAGACCACTCCTTGGCGCCGGCGGACTCACTGGAGCTTTCCTCAAACAACCCTTTCTTCTTTTTCTTAACTTCTGGTGATGATTCAGCCATTTTCGGGCGGTCTGTCGACAAAGTATCGTTTATGAAATTAAACACATGAAAATAAAACGACGAACGAATGACGAATGATATTAAACTATTTAAAAAAAAAAAAAACGCGTGAGGTGTCTTTGGGACACCCCGTTGCGTTGGAACGAAGTTGCTTTCGCTATTTATAAATAAATTTAATGGATTGAAAATTGTATCAAAATATTGTAAAAACTCGAAATAAAAATTATGCCATCTGTGAAAGTTACCCGAAACTAATATATGAGTATTTAGTATACAACAGATACGTAAATAAAATAAATCAACTTGCGGTCAGCATTTTTCGTTGCGCTAACACTTTTTTCCGTCTAGCCCCTATACACCGAGCGTCTGAAGTGTAACGTGTGATAAGGAACTTTGTTCCAATATTAAAGTACGGTACGGTATAGGGATTCGGAAACTTAAAGGTACGTGAGGATTCCATACATCTGAGACCAGGGGTGGGGGCGGTGGTATATTTCAAATAAAATTTCAACTGTAAGGGTAGAAAATACAAAGTATTGTTTGGCGCCGACTCATAATTATTTAGGTATTTACATTAGAGTAGGAGCACAGAATACATATATACAATAGTACAGGTACAGAAGTCCCACTTCGCTAAATCATTTAAATAAATAGCGACTCTTGTTTTGACGCAGTAAAGTCGCAATTTAGGTTGCACAGCGCTAATTACCTACAGTTATAGTCACCTAGAAGTTGCTTCTCTTTCTATCACGTAACTCTTATCTGTTACGACGACGCCACGAAGTTTAGGGTTTTCTTTTTTTTTTTTATTAATTAATCTGAACATTTATCGATTTAAATAACTATCGAGATGACGCGGCGCAGTGCGTGAGTGCGCGCGGCCCCCACTGAATGTTGGTACGATTAGTCGACCTCAGTACTTGTCGCTTTATACCTACACTGAGGAGTGGGCCTGGTCTACCAGGCCAGGTCTACTCAGAAATTCAGTTAGGTTAACAAGTTTATTTTTCGCTTTTCAGGTATTTTTTTCTTTAGCCAGTTTAATTGTTTGTTGAAAACTTTTTATTATCAGATCTTATTTATTAACTACCTTTTTTATGATCAGATCTACACGCCCGTCGCAACGGTATAGAGTCCGAAGACCGGGAGTCACCGGAACTGTCCCGCTCTGCAGACGACGATATCTCTTCTGATGACGATTCCATACTGAAACCAAAGAGTATTCAATAATTTTTTTTTGTAGAACGTACTGTTACATAATTAATTTTATATTCGAATAAAAATGTTCCGGTCGATTGTCCGTAGGTACTGATGTTTAGTAAAAAGTAAAGAATTCCTATTTGAGCTGAGATGCTGACTGGCTGAGAGTTGATGACCGCTCATTGCTTTCGGAGTGAGTGGCGATGATGATGATGATACTGATCAGCTCCTTGAAGGCTGCTTTCAATCACGTTGGGCTCACCCCTGTGGAGGGAGGGTATTGTGGCGATATAAAAAACGTTGGTTTATATTACCCGGTGTCTTTGAAGTCCTCGTCGGTCTCGTCGTCATCCTCTGAGGGCACTTCGAGCGAGTTCAACTTGCGCGGCTTGCGACGTTGCTTCTTCCTTATTTTCTTTTCTATCGGTTTACCCTAAAACAGTTTAAATGTTTTTTTTTAATTAAAATTTAATATTTTTAATAGACAACTCCTGCTCTAGGAATGATTTCTGTGTCGCGGAGGACTTTTACAAACATTGAAGCAACGGAGACAAAGACCACCCGGACTCGGGAGAATTATTTGTGGATCACACCAACTTTTGTCCGTTTAGAAATCGAACCCACAATACTCGAGTGTCTTAGGAGCATAGTAACCACTTTAACCATTGCGCCAGGCGTGCAATCCATTATTATTCTTTTGGTAAAATATGTTACTTGCCTTTACATAATTATAACTTATTCTATAATCACTTTGAGATTTTAATTATTTCAGACATAAATTATTACGATGGGAAAGTTTATTCAGCCACTTATTGGTCCTAAGATATTCTTAAACTTTTTAATTTTTGATATTGTCGAAAGTTTACGCGAATGTTACACATTGAAATAAAACTATTTTTAACGGATTCTATCGCGATTTATTTGTGTTATTTTACTATTTACACTGATCCCGACGTTTCAGTTGCTTTTCAGCAGCCATGGTCACGGGTAGACTCGTCACGGGTAGACAGTCTTTTAATTTTTGTTTTTTTTTAAAGTATACTCGCAACGTGGGTGACACATTACTAGTATTCTTGTTAACCCCTCCATCTAAGTCGAATGCTAAGCGCTTAACTTGTGTTAAGTTGTTGAAGACTAGGACTTAAAATTCGGACAGGAAATAAAGCAGTAACATCAGTAAAATTATATTTCAAATTTATTCATTTAGGGGAACTTATATTTTAAAATAAACAGCCTTTAACTCATTGACCCAATAATTAGTTTACGAATTGCCTTGTACTCGACAAGTAAAGTTATACCACAACATTGTTGTACCTGTTCCATGGCCTCCCGCTCAGCTTTCAGCTTCTCCTCCTCGGCGGCTTCGATGATGGTGGATATATCCTTGCCCCGGCCCTGGTTGCCCGCACTCGTGGTGGCCTCTACGTACTCCTCCTGTTCACACACAACACAATGTAATTTGCGAGGTACGGTATACTACAGTGTCTAAGTTTGAGCTACAAAAACTTTCAAAAACCTCGTTCTGATTATATTTATCACAATACAAAAGTCAGTTCATTATAAAAATGCGAGATTAAGGATTTATAGTCATTAGTTTCATTTGGCGCCACACAATGTACGCGGTATTCTTTTTGTGCGGTACGGTGAATGACTTTAAACGTACGGCGCCGTCGAAGCAGCAGATTGCATAAATAATGTTTAATTGATTAAATTTTTTTCGGTAAAATGTTCTTTTTACTCATTGTGATACCGCATTTAACAAATTAAAATTATAAAAATAATATAAATTTTCGAATGATTTTCGACTCAGAATGATGGTCTGAATACACTATTTCAATATTCAGTACGGTGATTCTTACTCCCTGTGTATCACGTTAGAAGACTCGGACTTCCCCGGCAACATCTATTGCTTGCTCGATCTATTGCTTATACTCCCCAATTCATCTGTATAACCAATATCGTTTTCAATTTAATATACTCCCAATTTTCCCATTGTTAGTTCCCAAAGTGCACGTTGACGGCAATAGGCTTGCCTGCTATAACGTGAGTGTGACCAACTACTTTTCCTTTTCAATATACTCCCAATTTTCCCATTGTTAATTCCCAAAGTGACCTTCGACGGCAATAAGCTTGCCCGCTACAACGTGAGTGGGGCCAACTACCTTTCCCTTTCAATATACTCTCAATGTTCCCATTGTTTATTCCCAAAGGGCACGTTTACGGCAATAATCTTACCCCCTATAACGTGAGTGGGACCACCTACTTTTCCCTTTCAATATTCCCCCAATTTTCCCATTGTTAAATCCCAGTGTCATTTTCCTGCCCTTTTCCTAATTTTATTTAGGGTCGGCGCAATGTTACACATTGCAAAGGATTTTGCTGGTTCCTTTGGGAATGAATATCTGAATATGTGTAGTATTCAAGCCACAAGTTAAATTTAAGTAAGTACTTAAATAAACTGAGATATACCGTGTAGGTGCACAAATATATGTGCTGATGAGTCGATCGTACTCCTGCGCGCGGTAGCTGACAGTTGACCCCCAGCTGTGTAGAGGTGGTGTCGGCTACCTTGATGGTGGAGCTGAGGAGTCGGTCGTACTCCTGCGCGCGGTAGCTGACAGTTGACCCCCAGCTGTGTAAAGCTGGTGTCGGTTACCTTGATGCCGGAGCTGATGAGTCGGTCGTACTCCTGCGCGCGGTAGCTGACAACTGACCCCCAGCTGTGTAGAGCTGGTGTCGGTTACCTTGATAGCGGAGCTGATGAGTCGGTCGTACTCCTGCGCGCGGTAGCTGACAACTGACCCCCAGCTGTGTAGAGCTGGTGTCGGTTACCTTGATGGCGGAGCTGATGAGTCGGTCGTACTCCTGCGCGCGGTAGCTGACAACTGACCCCCAGCTGTGTAGAGCTGGTGTCGGTTACCTTGATGGCGGAGCTGATGAGTCGGTCGTACTCCTGCGCGCGGTAGCTGACAACTGACCCCCAGCTGTGTAGAGCTGGTGTCGGTTACCTTGATGGCGGAACTGATGAGTCGGTCGTACTCCTGCGCGCGGTAGCTGACAACTGACCCCCAGCTGTGTAGAGCTGGTGTCGGTTACCTTGATGGCGGAGCTGATGAGTCGGTCGTACTCCTGCGCGCGGTAGCTGACAACTGACCCCCAGCTGTGTAGAGCTGGTGTCGGTTACCTTGATGGCAGAGCTGATGAGTCGGTCGTACTCCTGCGCGCGGTAGCTGACAGGTAATTGCCTGCGCGTGCGCAATCTGTAAACGGCGCCCTCCTCCGACGATGACGACCAGTCGCTGCTCGCACTCGCACTCGCTTCTGGAACCATAATTTACGATATAAGTATTGTATGTGTTCTTGCACTTGTTATGGTCATACGAGGCTATATCACAATAGATCCGAGAACAGCTTTCATTAAGACATCCGGACAACCTGAAGCCCCTGCCATATGGAACGAATAAAATAATAATAATTCGTTTATTTCTCTCACAATTGACAAACAAAACATATAATATATATGTAAATTTATGTAATATATATTGCGAATATATAGGTACTTGTTATTCTGCAGGTATACATTATGTATTTATAGTTTAGATTTTTTATTTTATGTTTATTCAATTCCCTTTAACATACACACTTTGCCTCTATTTATTCTTTACTATCCCCTCTTCACTCCCAAGGTTTTGCTGGAAGAAAACTCAACTATGGGTTAAGCTCGCCTTTGTACATGCTATTTTCCTTCCTGTACTTATAAGATTGTTATTTTTGTGTACAATAAAGAATATACGAATATACGAAAACAGGTGTTAAAGCGAAATACACAGTATGTAGTCTACATTGTGAGAGCTGATGCCTGTTAAGGGTTTATATAAACCTGTATTACAAGTCACCAGGCTCCATCCGGCAGTTGTATACATTGTACCTACAGTAAAACTAGTCTAAGTACATGGTTGAAGAAACAAATCAGTGAAACAAAAGTAAATAAGTGTATAAAATAAAAGCAAAACAAAATAAAAAGAATAAGCATACAAATGGGTGTTGATTAATTGTTATGAACTTAGTTAATGACTGATGGTCACACTCATGGGGAACATTCTTAGATTTTGATAATCTAGTCAAACAGAAGACTTAAGGGAATACGACTACAACTAAACGAATGTAACTTTCTTTTCTTAGCTATATCAATTTTTACTGTACAAATTGGCATAAGATTATAGGACATATTAAAGCTTTTAGGTGGCCGGGTTGAAATAATTTCAAGTACTTATTTCTCTCTAAATATATATTATAATCTTAAATGAAAGCGTTACATATATTCTGTATCTATATACCTCCTTATTTACTGGTATTATTTATTGGTAGGTGTTGCAGTTTTACTGTTTTATACTAACGAAACATATGCATAAATTATAGGGTACATTTCATCTGTAGCAAAATATTGTCAGTATGTTTTGTAGATTAGTGGCAAAGTGGCCGGGCTAAAAACGTCAGGCTGGCCCGGCCACCAAGAAGTGCTTGTATTTTCTTTTAAAAAGAGTTACATTGAAAACGAAGGCGTTACATATGTTTGTATAAATGGGTACATTCGTTTGATACCAATCTCATTACCAAATTCCATGGGGCCAGGCCAGCCTGACGTACGTGTTTGTTTTGGGGACGAAAGTTATATATTTGGTTTTTAAGATATTGACTGCCAATATATTCTCCTACAACCACGTGCTATCCCTGTCAAACCCATCCTGAGCCATGTCAAAAACTGCATTCCACAACGAAGACACAATGTGCCCACCTTCGACAGATATATGTGGCGAAAATGAAACGAAAGGGCAATGCTGAATCGACACTATTTCGAAAATTATTAATATGTCCTATTCTTGCGAACATAACAGTTTCTGAAGAATATATCTGTTGTCTAAATAAAAAAATTACATTATATTAAGTAGATTTTTTTACGTACAAAGTTTTTTATATTTCTATCAAAATCAAATTACAATACGTAAGAATAAGAACATGTCTTCACAGATATATCTTTGGCTTTAGTGATATTAAAAGTTTAAATCATGATATATTGTACTTTGACATGCATCATTCTGAAAATCTATTTTACTTTTAGATTCATTCAAATTAGATTTTCTTTAGAAGTCGTGAACTCCTAAAGGTCACATACCAGTTTCCAATACTATTATTATTTTTGCATATATATGTATGCTGAATATTATTAAATGATCTTATCTGATATTTCAAGTTTCCATTTGAAATAGTTAAGTTGCTTCTTGTTTGTTTATATATTGTATGTATCTTATTACTTTAAACATTTGATTCTTGTATGTATGTATTTATATTTCGGATATCTCAGAAACGGCTCTAACGATTTTGATGAAATTTTATTTACAGTTATAGTTTTGCATTTTAAGTTCAACTGCATGCAAATCAGTTTTATGTCCTAAAAACGCAATTGTACAAAAAAATAATATAAAAAACTCACCACTTGATTTTTCTTCCTTCAGCCTCTCTTTCTCATCAGCAGACTCTTCTTTCTTCACTGGTTCTTCTAGTTTTTTTCGTTCTTTCTCGGCTTCAACTACTATGACTAGCTCATCTAACTTCACCAGTTCTGCCTCTAGTGATGCTATTAACATCTCCTAAAATTGAAAGAAACCATTTTTATTTCAACTGTTAGGTAAGTGAAAGCAAAACAAAGTTATATGCTGTGTTAATAAGGTAGAGAAGTTTAAAGTTAGAAAAATTAAATAGACTATAATAGAATTATATGTCACACTTAGTGGCGTAACAATAGGGTGGCAGAGCGGGCAAAATGCCACGGGCCCATGACTCTAGGGAGACCCCGGCCCCGACCCCAAGGCCCTAAACACACGAGGCACCAACAGTGAACTTGTGCTCCATCTGATGCCATTGGTCACATTTACTAGTAATCTTTTTAAAGAAAAATACACTTCTACAAATAATCTTTCATTTTATAGCTAAATTGATCACCCAAAGCTGATCATATTTTTGATAGAATGAAATGAATGAAAATGATTCAATAGTTATCCTTGCTTAAAAATTCTAGATTTAAATTCATAAAAACATATATTATGTACAGTATATAGATTAGACATCTGTTATAACAGAATCAACTATCTGGCTGACAATAGAGACTGGACAGTTTCCACTGTATTCAAGCTATTTTTCTGAAGATTAGACATATGCCTAGATTCTTAGTAACTTTTTATACATGGGCTATACCTCGTAAAAAAGTTTTTAATCTGCAATAATGTGGTAACTCAACTTCAAAAATGTCGGTGTCACAATTTAGGTCATAACTATATTACACTAGCAACCCACCCCGGCTTCGCACGGGTAGCGGAGACATCTTCAACAATCATCATCATATTTCAACCAATTTTCACAAAACCTTAACAAATTATATACCTAAACCTTCCTCACGAATCGCTCTATTTATTGGTGAAAACCGCCTGAAAATCCGTTCAGTAGTTTTTTAAGTATATCGCGAACAGACAGACAGACAGACGCGGCGGGGAACTCTGTTTTATAATATGTAGTGATGATGTTCCTTGACATTTTATAATTCGTAGTGTAAAGCAGCACAAGTAAGATCACTGACATGATTGCAGGGCGGACAGAACCACAGCCCCTCCGGCACCACGAACAGCACGGGCTTGAGGCAGCTGGCGTGGTAGCCCGCGTCGCACTTGTCGCACAGCAGGATCCACTCCGGCTGCTCCGCGCTGTTGCAGCGCTTGCAGTAGCCGTCGTCTTTCTCTGTTCGAACGACGAAACACAAACTATAAGCGTCATGTTACTATAATAGACGACGTTTCTTATAAAACTAAGATGGCAAACGAGCATTTGGACCACCCGATGGAAAGCGGTCACCTTAGACTGTGGAAATTCGGAACACCATGAACGCATTGAAAAATTTATTTCGAACAGTACTAACTTTAAACGCAATAATAACTTTAGACAACTCACACACGGTCGTCTGATACCAAACTAGGCAGAGCCTGTACTGTGGTAACGACAGACAGCTGATAAACATATCTATATTATAACTAAATACATACATATTATAGATAAATTACACCCAGACACAGAACAAATAATCGTGCTCATCACACAATTATTTGACCTGAATGGGAATCGAACTACCACTAAACCGACAGAACCAACAGTTTTTTTTATAGTATAGGGGGCAAACGAGCAGACGGGTCACATGATGGTAAAAATGCGTTGCCGGCCTCTAGGGGGGAAAGGAGGGAAGAGCGGGAAGAAGGTAGAGGTGGGGGAGGAAAGGGCGAAACGCGACGAAAAGCAATGCAATCATTACTTCACTGCCGGTTTTCTGAGGCTGTAGTATCACTTCGGTCGAGCCGGCCCATACGTATCAAAGCATGGCTCTCCCACGAACATATTATTTTAATTTGATCAGAAAGTGGGATACGCAGGTTGATTAGATAGTAGAACCTGGCCTGCTCTAGCTCTTGTACACTCTACCACTCCCTACTCCTCTAGTACACTCACCAATCCATCCATGTGAGAAATATCTCTTTCCTTGCATTGCCTTCCCATCTTAACAACCTTTCCCCTTTCAATATATGTACCTACTCCCAATTTTCCCGTCTCCAATTCCCAAAATGCTCGGTTAACCGCAGTAGGCTTGCTCCTTATTACGTGAATGGGACCAAATTATAACCACTGCAATAGATAACCACTCTAGTCGTAATTAAAATAACTATTTTTATTAAAAACACAGAAAAATCTTTTTATTATTATAGCATAAAAGCTTTTCACATAATAACCTGCAATAAACCCAAAAAAAATAAATATTTAAAGAATGTTGGACGCATACCTTCTTGTAATGTACGTGCTCTCTTTAAGGGTTCAACAGGCTCGCCGGTCTCCAAGTCAGATTCAGGAGAAAATTCGTGATCCGATTTGTTATAGTCCGCTGTAAACACAAATATATTATTTTCAGTTATTTTCCAAAAAACATGCTGTAAGCATAGTGTTTTGTGTTGTTGTTTGATATTTATAAAATAAGAATGGATAGCAATCCAGTATTAGTATTACCTCTGCGGTCGTGATGCAGACCGAAGTTTGGTAATTTCCAAAGTTGCCATTAAAGTTTGTCAATATAATACCAGTTCCCAGTAAAAAGTGTTATTTTAATCCCAATAAAAATGGTTAGAAAATTTTTCGATTATTTAGAGGTTGTGTCATATTTGAAGTATATTTTGAGACTCTTTTTCTAATTATGTATTTACACGAGAAGAAGTATTACATACCTCTGAATTAACGTTTCAACCAGGTTGCACGTCAGGCAATTCAGATGTATTTAATACCTTTTCGAGATCGCGTTAATTCCCGTGTAAATACATAATTACATCTTGGAACACGAAAGTTTAAAAGATATTATGACTCTTTTTCTAATAAAAAAAAGCGTAATGCGTGGGTTTTTTTGTTAAATTGTTGTTTGCTGAAGACTTGCCCTGTAACTTTATATAGTAATTAGGTACCATTTGTCAATATAATGGTCATTTCATGAGTTTGTACTAGGACGCTATTACACTGCCTAAAAATGTAGCCCAAACAGGGCAAACGCCAAATAGAGTGACTTGAACACTTTTTTCAAGATAAGAGTTAATGCCTCATAATTAATTACAATCGCGACATTGCGTCAACATCACTAACGTCTTGTGCTGGTACTGCTATTACTGCTTTGAGTTGGAAAACTAAATATTTTATTGGCTGTCACGGGAGCAGCAGGGTTAGACCAGATAACTTAATTAATTGAACAAACTTATTTTCGCACTACACGTCCCCCGCAGTTTCACTGACGTTTAGGTAGTGTGATGTTATACAGCCTAGTCTATAACCTTTCTCAGTGAATTTTTCGAATTCGACTGGTATTTCCAGGGATTATCGCGTCTAAACAATCAAAGAAAAAATACTTCAGCTTTATTATCTTTGTTTAAAAAAAAATCGTTTCACAAACAAAGTGAAACGATTTTTTTTTCTGAAACTAATGAACCGATTTTAATAAAATTTTGCACACTATGTGCAGTTTGGTCCAACTTGAGAAATTGCATAGTTTGTATCTCAAATTATAGTCACAATATACTTTTTTTGCAAATTACTTAGCCACAGCAACATGTGGCCAGGTTATTGTAAATACGTTACGCGCGCTCCGACGCGCCCCGCCAAGCACGAACTAAGTGTCTGTGTTGCGTTTGTTCGGTCCGATACAATCTTATATTTGCACGCTAACTAATAGGTACTTTAGTTAACCAATGAGACAATTACATTATAGAATAAATCCGATTGTCAAATGCCTTACGTTCAGGTTCTTCATGCAGTTCAAACAGCGGTTCGTCAGAATCGGAATCCGGTTCGGGTCCCGTAGAGTCAGATCGCCAAGCTGGAGCGTGACGTCGCCGCCTGGATCTGTCACAGCTGCTGGCACCTGAAGCCACCCATTCCTCTTCTTCATCGTCGTGGGCCTAATAATAATACAATTACAGTATAGTCATTTTAGGTAACATTGCACCACAGCCTGAAAAAACGATTTCCTTTTTTTACGTTATAATCGTATATAAAATAGTAACTACAGGTGTATCAATGTGAAATAACATATTCATAGACCTTAAAAAATTAAATTAACAGACAGAAAACTTAATTTGTAAAACCAAACAGCTGCTTATTTCCAGCCTCTCAGTAGCATGCTTGAATAAAAATCTTTTTAACAAAAAATTAAACCGACGAAATAACTAAAAACCAATAAATAAATAAACCTTTTAAGTCTTGAGCTTATTTACATAAACTATCAAATTTTATATAAACTTATTTTGAGTCTGTGCCAAACAACAAACTGATTAATTATCTAAATTTTATGTGTACCTACGTAGAAATGGACATGGCTATACGTAGGTTCATAAATAACGGAGAGGGCTGAACAAACCTAAAAAAAAATATTTACGGTCGAATTGAGAACCTCCTTTTTTTTTCGTCGGTTAAAAAAGCTGTGTTTAATATATTAAGTTATATTAAACACAGCATATAAAATAAGTTTATCTTTCACGCAAAAAGTACGATGTACGATCCGATGGCGATGAAACTTGGTATGTAGATAGCTGGAGACCTGGATTAACATAAAGGCTACTTTTTATCCTGATATTCACACGGGATTTGGACTTACGCGGGTAAAACCGCGGGGTGCTGCTAGTTTGTAATATTTTGTGATTTTGAGCTAGAAATGAGTAAGTTGTGGCATTTTTATGGCATAAACCTTTCATTCAGTTTACAGTATATTAACATAACCTTATATTGTACACCACAGACTACCCTCAATTATATTTGACAATATCCGTACAAAGGTTGTCTGGAAGAAATCGCCGTGTGTGATAAGACCGCCGATTGTTATACCTTAACATTTGTAACTTATATTTGCACTATTTACTAATTAAAGGTGTACAATAAAGAGAAATAAATAAATAAAAATAAATAAACCTAATTTTTAATGGAGGGGCTTATGGCTAAGTGGTAACCGAGTAGGTTAGCACATTACAAAGTTAAGCTAGCCAGGTCAGTCTAGGATGGGTGACCATTCTTAATACATTGAGACCCCTCCGTGCCTCGGAGAGCACGTTAAGCCGTCGGTCCTGGGTGCCATACAAACGTCTGTGGCATTTGTTAGGGGTCGTTGGAGCCCTAAAAAGTCCGACAACCTGTCTAACTACAGAACTTAGATATCGCCTAGTACTTGGGTCGTGGAGGTCTGATGGCAGTCGTTTCACGTAAAATATCAAAGTTCGGGCGTATCGTAGTTAGAATGAAAGCCAACCCCAACTTAGTTGGGAAACGGTGCAGAGGATGATGATAACTAATTTTTAAGTTTACATGGCACCAACCCAACATCATTTATTTCCTTCTGCTGAAGATTCATGAGAAGGGTATACATTAATGGCAACAGATGATGTCTGAGAGCTCGGCAAAGGGTGGTCTTAGTGTCAGCCATCTGACCTAACCAATGGAACAAAAACCAATTTCCACAATTTTCCGCTGAAGCGCATGATTAGGACCTAAAAGTGGAAAGGTTTTGAAGGGTAAGGGAATGCCAATAGAAATGTTTCTATCAACATACCTTTTTCTTATGTATCTTCTTCATTTCCCTCAATGCTACTTCCTCCAGATGCCTCCTATCAGCCTCCTCCTTTATCTTCATCTGGGCTATTCGTCGGGACTGTCTAACGGGAGCCAAGTCAGAATCTTCCGACGCACGACCGGATTTTGATTTCTTCTCGTCTTTCCCTTTGTCTTTTTCTTTAACCTTGACTTTGGTTTTCTTTTTAACCAATTTCTTTGTATTTTTCTTACCAGCTAAAATGGTAAAAAAAATATGATGAGAAAAATATGACTTGTACTTTAATTTATTATATAACTATAAATTTAAAAACCCCTGACTCGAAAATCCCTTCAACGATTACAAAATGCCTTACATCATTTTGGAAAAGAGCTGATACTCTTACACTGATGGACCGATATTAACCAAACGTAGCTAAGAACCACCGCAAGGAAACTGGTTTTCAAACGAAAAAACTCCGCATCGAAATCGGTCCATCCGTTTGAGAGCTACGATGCCACAGCCAGACACATACACACACACACAGACATCGACGTCAAACTTATAACACCTCGTCGTTTTTGCATCGGGGGTTAAAAATAGACCCAAGTCATGTTATTGTCGATAAACATGGATAAACATGACAAGGCCTCCGGACTCAACAGTGTGGCTTCCTGCTGTAAACGTCTGCAGGGGTTCCCGGAGGCTTCCTTCTTAGGGTATACCTTTGCAATAGACCCACTTGTGACGAAACACCATGTGGTTTTAATCGGTTCAATTCCGACATACCAGTTCAGATATACATAATGGAAAATATTATTTTAAGTTTCAACAGAAACAGTTAGTTTAACAATAGAAAGTATGCCAAATTGAACTTTACACAAATACATTTAAAGATAATTATCATACCTATACTATAGAGAGTCTCCTCCTCAGATTCGTCACTTGAAAGCTTTTCTCGTAACTTTGCTTCCACCTTTTTTCTGAAAAAATAAATACGTAATTTAAAATGCATATATGTATGACACTTTGAAGTAGTAATTGTTTTTAAATGAATTCCTTTTTAATATTACCTTGTGGAGGTTATGATTTTCTTAGGTTTAAATTTAAGCCGTTTGCCACTAGAGATAGGTTCATCGTCTTCACTTTCGCTCTGAGATTCGGATTTATTATTACCACTGACTGTGGTGTCTAATAACGATCGTTTTAAAGATTTACATTCTTTCTTACCATTGTCATTAGCAGTGTCATTGTCACTATTCTTAGCTACATTCGCGTCATTTTCTTTTACTATGTTTTTTCTTCTAAATTTACCTTTTTTCACTTTTATTTTCTTCCGTTGTGTTATAGGCGTTTCTACATTATTTACAATGTCTTTCTTCGTTTCACTGTTATCTACACTATCTCCTATTTCCTTGGAATGTGTGCTTACATCACTCTCTGGTGTAGTTTCTAATCGTAGCTTCTTAGGAGGTAAGGGATCTTCTACTTTCATGTCTTTATCTGGACTTTTCTCTTTCTCATTTTCTGTGTTAACTGTATCTTCTTGGTCTACTGAAGACACACTACTTTTTCTTTTTTCTATAATACTTGTTTTACTATCATGATAATTATCAGTCTCTGAGTTAACAACTTCTGAATTTTTTATCTTAAGTTTTCTTGCTGCATTAGATTTCTTTTTAACTTTACTTCTGCTTTTTTTTACATTGTTCTTTTTAGGACTTTCACTATCTGTTGCACTCTTGTTATTAACACTGGCTTCCCTTTTTAAGTCATTTTCAACTTTTCTTGTGGAATTTGATCCATCTGACTGTTCTAAATCCCGAACACAGTGTTTCTTAGAATCTTGGTTTAATACTTCAGTGGTATCATTTTGTTTCCTCAGAGACCTTTTTGTGACTGATGATATACTCTTTAACTTTACATTTTTTTCTACTTTACTTATATTGCTTGAATTTGATAGTTCATTAAAATGTTCACCATTATGACATTCGTCATTACCATTTTCTGCTGCCGAATTTTCTTCAGGGGTATTTTCTCGTTCGATGGTCTCTGGATTGCCCGTTTCATTATCATATCCAGAACCTTCGCCATAAAAATACATGACTGGTTCTGATATTTCGTCACCAATGATATATGACGTATCAAAATCAGCCCACGAACTTTCACAGTCAACCCCATTCCCTTCACCAGTCACAACCATTAGTGGTTCTTCTATTGCTTCACCTACTTCACTGTCTTCAGTTTGTTCAATATTTTTCTCTTCTACAGTATCTGTTTCTTTAGTTTTGTCTGGACTCTCTTCTCTATTTGAAGTTACCTGCTTTACAGGTGTTACAGACTTTACTGTGTCTAATTTTTCTGGCTCCTCTATAGTGTCACCATTGTCTGCTTGTATATTTTCAGGGGAAGATCTACTTTCAGTGGCATCAGGACCATCGACAGTTTCGCTTTCCTCATTGTCTGGAACATCATCTAGTTTGGGGTTTTTAGTTTCCGAGTCTGCAAGTGGATCTGAAAGTGGATCTAACAATGGTTCTTGACCTTCTCCTATTTGCTCATCTCCTTCATGATCTGATTCCGATTCTGGGCTTAGGAACTCTTCTTCGTTTTCTTCTTCTTCAACTTCCGATGACTTGCTAGGCTGTGAGCAAATTACAGTTTCAAATACAATTTTTTTTAATACAATAGTTTAGTTATTTAATTCATTACTGGTATAATGACTGTCTTTTTAAAGATAAAAAACCAATAAACTTACTTCTGTAGCTACAAACTGTGGAGGAGCTTCAGCACTGCTGGAGTCTTCATTGACAGTGGCTATAAGAGGACACACCTCTTCACCACTTTTTAATTTAGCTATTACATTCACCAGTTCCTCCCTGCTTCTGTAACCAATTTTTTTATTTAATACACACCTGAATCTGCTTTAGAATAAAAACTCGGGAACATTGGGCTGACAATGTTTGGACTGACTAGTTGTGGGCCCAACAGGGCTTTTTTATCAAGGAGTGAACAACTAACCAACAAAAATATTACATCTATGTATATAAAAATTACCACTTGCCAGAGAGCCATGAAACACAGTGTATACTAAATATAAGGAGAATAGAGAAAATAAGAAGTATAGATATAAAAAAAAACGGGTGTAGTTGATACATTAAAGCAAGCCTTGAGTTTGAAATGGCTCTGGGCAGGATATCTCTCGCACTACACTGCCAATCGGTGGATACTGCGAGTAACCCAATGGCGTGGGCCAGAAGGTAAAAGGAAGGCCTGAAGACCTTATAGACAGTGGGCCGACGACACGCAAATTGCTGGAAAACAATGGTGGAACTGTGCTCAGGATAGAAGTGCATGGGCAAATTGAAGGAGGTCTATACCCAGTGAGGAATCCACAGAAAAAAGAGAAAAGAAAATACTAATATTAAGTTTAAGGTAGAAAACTACTCCTTTGAAATGTAAAAAGTAAGTGTTGTCGAAATAAAAAGGCTTTTGTGTCTCATTGTTTGTTTGCAATGAACTCCTAAACTAATGAACGGATTTTAATGAAATTTTGCACAATGTGTGCAGATTGGTCTAACTTGAGAGATAGGATAGTTTTTTTTGTTTTATTGCAAATTATCTAGCCACAGCAATGCGGGACCAGGTAGCTAGTCTTTTATAAATATAGAATTAGTTTATGGTTAAAGTGTGCAGTTTTGTAGAGACCCACTTGGTCTCTGAAATATTTTATTTCTAACATTCTTGTAGAATACCCAGAATACAGAAAAAAAATACTAGTAAAAAAAATCAAAACGGTAGGAATATATGGCATTCAGTTGACTTTAAATACATATTTAATTTCTAGTGGAAGAGCCATGCTTTGGCACCTATGGGCCTGCTCGACTGGAGTGATACCATAGCTTCACAGAAAACCGGCAGTGAAGCAATGCTTTTGTTGTTTTCGCAAAGTGAGTGAGGTTACCGGAAGCCCTAACCCTTCCCTCCCTAACCCTACTCCCACCTTACAGGTCAGCAATGCACTTGTGACTCTGGAGTTGCAAGAGCCCATGAGCGGCGGTAGTCACTTATGTCCAGGTGACCTATCTGCTCAAAAATTTATATCAAATATTTCAGTACATGTGAATTAATATTGCTAATATTAGATTCAATTAGTAGTACATATTTGCATGTATATTTATTTACTTATTAAAACTTAATGCACATATTGTACAAAGGCAGACTTAATGCCTTAACATTATCTACCAGTTCACCTATTATTAAGCACTAGCAACCCGCCCGGTCTTCGCACGGATACAAATTATATACCAAAACCTTCCTCATGAATCACTCTGTCTATTAGTGAAAACCGCATGAAAATCCGTTCAGTAGTATTTCAGTTTATCGCGAACAGACAGACAGACAGACGCGGTGGAGGACTTTGTTTTATAATTTGTAGTGATAAAAAACAGGGTCCTTACCTAGCAACAAGCTGCCATGTTTCCTCATCCTGATCTTCTTTATACAAACACAAATTAGCTTCATGGTCCACTTGGAGCCAGTACACACAGCCATTCTTATCTCTGCCTATAGGGTCCAACCTCAAGTCACTGCATGAAATTGCATTGACATTATTTTTGAATTTAGTGTGGCAAGTGAATTGATATTCTAGTAACACCTGTAAATAATACACAGTAAATATTTATAAAGATAATGTATATTTTAGAAATTATTTTATATAGACAGCCTATTTATTTACATTTATAAAAACAATTGGCGTAGACATATAAGAATGGTAAATATTTGGCTACTGGCCATAATTTCCTCAATAAACAAAATTTAAAATAGTAAAAAATATTGTGATGTTAAATCAAAATCAAACAATCAATTAGTGAAAAGCACTTGACAGTATTACAAGCATGAATCATTTGTGAAAGTAGTTATAACTAGCAATAAATGAGATCTGATACAAAACATCTTGGAAAAACTGTGTGGGCGTAATTACCTTCAACACTTTCAATTTGACCTGTGTGCTAGCTTTTTTGTAAGAGAATCTCTCTACCTCCCAAGCCTCCTGATGGTGACCTTGTTGATGGCAAAACTTTATCATGCATCTTTCCCATCTGTTACTCGGCACTGATTTCAGAGCACGACGCAGTAATCTCAAGTGCAGTTCCTTTAATGGATCCAACACTAACAACAAAAAACTTATAAGATGTTTGTTTATGATTAGAGTGACGAATTTGTGAAGATACCTTACCTTCTTGTGTATTCTCAATGGATTCTTGCAATTTAGTTATCGTAGGTATGTCTAAGCCATACAAATTGCCGAATGTTTTTAAAAATGAGTAAATAACAGCGAAATTAGGATCATTCGTACACGAAATTTCTCCATCGGACGCCATCGTCAGAACTTAGCAAGCTTTTTCACTAAACATCACTAATGGTTCTAAATACAGATATATGGTTATTTCACTTATAGCTAAAAGGAAATTGTAAAACATGTACATGATTCACGAAAATATTTTCATTTTATGTGCACTCGAGCTTATTTTCATATTTTCTACTATATTGTAATAAAACTCGATGACAGCCATCGCTCCATAAACAATTAAATTACTTTTTTTGTAAACAGTCGTCGAATGACAGATAATACTTACCTAAATTATCTGGTAATTAAGCATAGACCATCGATTGAAAAATATTTCAATCAAATAAAAGATGCTATCACGTGTACACAAAACTAGAAAATAGTGCCTTGTTTTTGTGAATAATGTAATGAAAATAATAAAATAAAGGAAACAAAAAATATGGCAATATTTTTGTAGCTGTCCAGGAACTTCAAATGTATGAAATTGAGAAACATCGAATTAGTCCATATTCATAGATTTTTAAGAAAATAAATTTAAAAACTGGTTCGTTCACCCCGTGTGGTTTTAGGTTTAACTGTAGGTCAGGTAAATTATATTCTTCTAAACCAAACAAAGACATATATTCTCGTAATGGGGTTCGAGGGTCCCGTGTTCCTCAAGCCCGGGCTGTGACGACAACGTCACCGCAACGAACCCAGTTGTACCCCATGTTCCACAATAGTGGTCCAAGAACAGACCACTGTGGAACATAGCACGATATGGGCCGACGTCTCAGGTTTCTATCTCGGTCTACGTACATGACAGTATGGTCCTCTAAATAGCCTGACGCTGCGGCACCTCGTAATAGTAGATCGCCTCCCTGATGCAGCTGAATGCATTAGCGATGTCCGACGCCACCGCTATGGCTCACCATCTCTTCGGTCACAGCACTCACAGCTCTAAGGCGCAACACAACTCCAATCATCATACGGCCCGGCGTGAAATCAAACTGGACCAAAAATCGGGACTTAAATATTATACTTATTCAATTTAATAAAGTATTATACCTTATTGAATAAGTGAACTATTACATTTAATATTTTATCATTGGTAATGCTAAAATATTTGTAGATGCTAAAGATGTTAAAAACTTTTTGTGCACTGTTGATGTCAAAATTATCATTTGTATAAAAATCTAAATAATATGCAATGAAAACCAGTAACTGTAGGTACAGTCAGTTTGGATACTTTTTCATAATGCTCCCATACTCCCGTGCCATGCTAGAATACGATTTAAAATTAAACTGATTGTAAAAGCCATCGAGGACTTCCGTAGGCCAGGTCACACATTTTGATAATCATGTCAACATTGCCAATATTTAAGAACATCATGAATTCATGACTCATGACCTCATGACTGCCATCAACTACCATGTCACTGTTAAATCTGTCAGTAAAAGTAAAATGAGTTTTATTATGAAATGGCACATTGACGTGCGTTTTGACTTTTATATTTTATATAGTCTGTGGTCGCTGTACGAAACGAACCCCATTGTAAGAAACGAGTGTTCGGTTTCCGCGGTTTCGTTTACTTATCATAATTGAGGTTCGGTTGACTGCTTTGTTTCGTAGTTTTAGTGTAATTATTTTCAATTCACACCATGTCTTCAGTATGTTGTGGAACCAAAAAACAAAAACTGAACAACTCGTACAGTAACAATATAGATCGACCTTTGAATGGTTACCAAGAGTCCGTGGCTATTCCTGATATGTGTTACTTTTGTTTCGATGTTTTGTATAGTCAGCTGCACAGTATGGACCCTCCCCAAACGCCAAATTTTACTAACGATGCCTAGTAAGTTGGTTCAATCTTGTAAGTATAACTCGATTGCTTGCTTCATTATATTACTTGCCTTCTCTGGGGCATGCTTTGTCTGCTTACTGTACATCTTAGCCCGAATGAGGTCAGCACTGTGGAGGTCGTAAGGGTAGACTTGTATCGAGGGCTCTTTGATACATATTTTTTATTTTAATAAATTTTCATAAATGGGTAGGTTCGAAAGTAATAGTTGCGCTTACGACAGTCGTGCAAACATGATTTCGTTTTTTTATTCGCGGTCAATACACCCACTATTCAATCACTTCTAAAAATGTGCATGCTAAATGTTTCTTTGTGTTACAGTGTATAAAGCTAATAATGGCATATACATATTTGGACAGTTTAGCTAATTCTGTTGCAGTTTGTATTTGTACAATATATTTCATCTTGATGTTGTACTTCCAAATATTATAATATTTAATTTTTACAGTCCATTATTTGTGACATGGAAAATTGGCAAGGAGCATCGACTCCGAGGTTGCATTGGGACTTTTAATGCAATGCATTTACATTCAGGTATGTATTTAAATAAAAATGTTGTTATACCCTATGATATTTTAAATGCAACTTAGATTTTATTTTTATTATAATTTAACAAGAAAAAACAAACAAAGTTAAAAACAGACTTTCTCATCTTGGTGTTGATAATAACTTCACTAAAATTATACTTGAATAAATGACATGAATTGTAAAGTACAAGCTGTTTACTTACAGTAATTGTTTTTAAACATTAGCATCTTTTATACTATAAAATTCGATTGAAATGTTGGGAAATCAAATAGGTATTGTACCTTATAAATACTATCATGATTAAGTCCCAAGTTACACATCTAACATGTTTACTTACAGGTTATACAAGCTGACCAAAGTGGTTAATAATCAACAATGTTGTAACTATTGATAATGTATTGGAATGTCAAAAAAATAGACAAGTTTGTCTATTTTTTGGCATTCTAATACATTTTAGATAACAATATTTAGAACTCTTTTTGTCATACAGTTAAGCAGCGGTAGAGTTATGGCTGAGGTTAGACTTACAATCAAGTGGTTGCAGGTTTGAACCCCAACTAGTACACTATTGGTGTGAACACACTTCCAATGCACGCATTTAGTATTTATGTTAATCACCTGATCAACACAAATACTATGTGTGTGTATTACTTGTATTACTAATATATATATTGTATTGCGTATAATGTATTTGTTGAAAAGTTTTCCAAAACAAATTAATTTAAATAATTTGATGATGAACATCACACATTACAATGTTTATGTAAGTGCAACAGAGGCACAAATATGCAGGGTTACTATTAAAGTTCTATTCAAAATAAATCCATCAAAAGAATGCAATGAACTGAATACAATACTAAAGTTAACTATCAAATACTTGGTAAACTAAAATTATTGTTTTATTGTCATTAATTGTCAAATGTATTGAAATCTACTAAGTTAAAAATAAAAAACCCAGAGAAGAAAACTCGTTGCACTGTTTTTGTTTTGGAGATATAATGATTATAATTTTATTGGATCATTTGAAGTTCTGTTAACAATAAATTGGAAACAGATGTTTTTTGCCTTATAACTTTAATCAGTCAGTAATCAGTTTTTAATTTTACAATTCAGCTAATTATGGTGTGATATCTTTTTGTATTAAGTATGCCCATAATTGTTACAAAGAGATATCACACTTAACTTTGGATAAACAATATCACAAGTGAAATAATTACAATTTAAAACATAACATAAAACATTATTTATTATGTGTTATTATCTATATCAGCCTAATGAGCTCATAATGAAATCTATGCCCACCATACACATAATAATATATTTATATTTCTACAACCAAGGTGGCAAACAATTGCTGAAAATAAACATTCATAGTACACAATAGTACCCTACAAGTGCGGTTTAACTGCAGCCTTCTTCGACTAAAAATGTGTATCATACTGATTTAAAAACTCCTTGTGATTAGCACTGAACGAAGTGTAAAAAAGCCAGAACACACACAGACAAAAGGTTGGACGGATTGGATCTCCTTTTTTAAGGCGATAAAAAAATTAAATAATCAAATTCTGGTTACACATGTTCCATTAACTTTTACGATATACCACACAAACTTAAAAGTTTCACCTCTTGCCAGGTCTTCGTGAATACGCGATAACCAGTGCTCTCAAAGACTCGCGCTTCACGCCTATTACAAGGGAAGAAGTCCCGCGGCTGACGGTCTCCGTATCAATCCTGCAACATTTTGAGGAGGCCGAGCACTATTTAGACTGGAAGCTTGGCAAGCACGGCATCAGGATCGAGTTTATTAGTGAACGTGGCACGAAAAGAACTGCCACTTACTTACCTCAGGTTGCTACTGAGCAAGGTGGGTTTAATCAAAATTAGTGTTCTATCTTAAAGAGGTAAATTCTATTTGTTCTGTTCTGATTAGATTTACTTCTAATCTTGGCAGAATCTATGTTCCTAAAAAACCTAAGGATTGCACGCCGATATCCAATCTATAAAGGATAGATCGGTTATCATTCTAATGTCAATGGATGATTGATCGTTCTATCAATAATATGCAAATATTTTCCAATGGTTTATTTACAGCTGATCAAAGATCGAACTAATTCACACTCTTCAGTAGCTTTTAAGCGCAATACACACCAAACCCGCCGACCCGCCGACCTATATCGGCAACTTTTTGTCGGCGTGCTAGTTGGCGGCTTCACTCATTGCAAGTCGGAAAACTTTGACGGCGGCTCTAGATGAGTAACTTTGTTGGCAGTTAGTGATTGCCGTGTGTCGAAAGACATTATATAACTTGTATATGTATATAACTTGTGTGTTGTATCTCTAGAATAATTCAGTAAATAAAAATAATCATTAAACATGGACGAAATACATCGTCCCACTCTGTCGCAAAAAAATACAAACACGTCACTAAGGGCTGGCGCCCACTGACGGCACGGCATAGCATGGCGCAGCACGGCACGCTTCGGCATACCGAATTATCCTATGGCATCAGCATACTGAAGAAGCACAATTAGCATTCAGTTTCCTTTACATACAACAGTAATCTATGCGTCTCACGTGTTGCAGCGGCGTGCCATCTTGTGAAATTGACGTTCCGCGGCATGCCGCGGTAAGTCATACCTATTCGTATTGAAATAAAATAATGTCATTGAAATAAGGTCGCAAATCATTTGTCTACGAAAAAATCCTTTGCTACACCGTGCCGTGCCGTTAATGGCCGTTTGTGAGATGTGTGAAGTTATAATGCATTATTAATAAAAATAATATATTATATATGGTCACCGTTCACCGTTTAAAAATGGGCCGGCCGTTAAGCTTTAGTGTCGCCGGGCAACTGAGCGCTTGCGTCGACATGCCGCCAACATGCGGGCAGCACGCGCGGGCACAAGTTGCCGACATGATTCTTTTCATATCGGCCGCCGGGTTGTGTCGGGGGGTCGACGGCTTTGGTGTGTGTTGCGCTTTAAATTTATCTATCGAGCATCGATTACTTACAAATCAAGTGACGTAGCAGATCGAATTGTTCTAGTAAGAAATGTTAATCCACACGTCTTATCATCACTATATATAAAACAAAGTGCCCCGCCGGTCTATCTGTCTGTTCGCGATAAACTTAAAAACTATTGAACAGATTTTCATGCGGTTTTCGGGCGGTGTAGATGTATAATTTGTAAAAATGTTGTGTAAATTGATTGATTTTTAACCAACGAATAAACGGACGAGGTTCTCAAGTTGAGCCATATATATATATATTTTAATATTTTAAAATGTTTTCAAAGTCGTCAACTATGTAGCTACCTACTTGTTATTCTATGTATCATTTGTATTCCATGTTATACATTAGATTATTGCGCTATTAGGCGTATCCTAGTACTGAACCTTGATATTTAATTGTATTTCGTAAAAATCAATAGGTGGGCGTTATTGAAATGGAGGTCAAATGTATAAAAAAACTCTTTTAGCGTAATAAGTATCTACTATGTAAGAACTGTTCTCGAAACGACGTACGAACCCGGCCACAATCACTCTGTAGACCATGGTGATGTCTTAGAATGACGTCCCAATAGGATGATCGCTCTGTCCGTCGCCTAGTGTATCTACCAGTAGGCGACTGACCGGGGCGCTCACAAAACGTAACTTACCCGGACCCTAAACGATCATGCGGCATGACATGCGTTACGTGCTGTCATACATGCAAGACCGTTTAACTGTATTGATTGATGCAAATGACATGCAAACTACGTGCATGACATGCAAACTACGTGCTGGCAGTTGATTGACAATTCCTTTTATTTTTACGTTTATACATTTATTTATTTATAAATCTTTTGACAAAGGCATTTCCATACCAGCGTAGAAGACCTTTTCACCGTACTATCTATATGGACTGAATAAAATGATTATATCAAGCGAATTTAGTAAATTATCATACTCATGCAGTATACTCTCAATAGGTCCTTCATGCAGCATGATGACTCAGCATGTCATGCCGCATGATCGTTTATCGGGTCCGCTTAACACTTAATTTCAGTCCCATTAACGCTTAACATTATTCCTCATTCAACGTCAGTCAGTGTTTTTGTGTGTGCCCTAATTTAAATATTCTCATGTCAAGGTCATGAACTCATGATTGCATCGTGACTCGATTCCTCCTCGCGAACAAAAGCAGCCAACCAGCTTTATCGCTGTATTAAAGATAAAGTTTGCGTTATTCATTCTAATTTTTCACTGAAATTACCCTCGTTTTATTGAAGGTAACCATTCTCTCTCGGAAAAACTATTCTTTGGCATGAATTGGGGCCCAGCAATGTATTTTTGAATGACCTGGCAATGTGATATCGAATATGTATTGAAAGAAATTTAAAATAGATTTAATTATTCTAATTCTATAGAAATTTTACAAGAAAAACTAGAGTGACGAACAAAATAATTGTAATATTTACAGGTTGGGACCAAATACAGACAATTGACTCGCTACTGCGAAAGGGCGGGTACAAGGCCGTAATAACCGCAGATATGAGACGAAGCATCAAATTGACCCGCTACCAGTCGGAGGAGATCTCTGCGACCTACAACGAATACATCAGCCAACGCTGCTAGCAAATGGCTTCTCCACCCGCCCCCGGGTACCCACTTAACAATTTAAGACTTGCGTATCACGGTATAAACTACAAGCATTATCATAAGAAAATATATCGGAGTTATACAAGTGGGAAAAGTGGTTACAAATATTGTGTTAGTAATAATTTAGCTTCTAAGTGTACGTCTAGTGTCCAGTATCAGGTAAGGCCATGCGAAGCGCGTCCGGATCTCACCGCCTTCGAAAGTACAATATATAGTCAGAATTTTGCTCAAAGTGAGTTGACGAGCGATGGATCGTGTTTGATCAAAATGTAATGTTAGGAACAACACTGCCAACAACATTCCTCTAAGAACATCAAGGTGCCATCTGAAACAATTATAATAATGCTTATGAATTAATATTAATCTTTGACATCGCAATGAGTATACATTTTATCGATAGTGTTACAATGTGTGATCATTTTTAAATGAAACCATGTACTGCGGATATCTTTTAAGATATGTTTAGTATGAGCATTGTTTAGCTAATAAAATTTTATGTTGAACGGATAATGCACATTGAGAAGTTTTACTATTATTCTTAACATTTTAGTTCACCCCTTAGAAATGATTAAATACATATTCATGGTGATTGCTGATTTGATTAAAAATTAAAAACGATTGTTTACAATGATAAAAACTTAATAACATCACGATTATATTATTAAAATACAAAGTTTCGACGAGTCTGAACGACTTATGGTATATTCACTTATAAAAGTTTACCATCCAAAAAATGTCTAATCAGAATAATGTCCTAACTGAAAGGTGTTCGATCAGAAAATGTCCGGTCTGAAAAATTAACAAACTGAAATAATACAAAAAATTGCCTAAATATTAATATAATTTTGTATACGAAGGTTCATTCTAAAACTTTCCCCTAGTGGTGAAGCAAGAGACCGACCTTGGAATCACCGCTCGCTTGACAGTATTCGTGTTTTACATTATGACTAGAAAATACCTCGTGGTCGAATTTCGAACATAATTCATTAAGTTTAAAATGTTTTGGTTTTATATCATTGTCCAATAGAACTTGAACCGTGATACAAGACTATTCGTTACCATGACGGGTCAACATATACTGGACGATTTTTTAAACTTATAACACATACTGATAATAATTTTAGCTTTCTGCACTACTTCTACATATCAATTTTAAATTATTCCGAATTTCACATTCCTAAAAGGTAAAAAGAAATCGCTTCACGTATAATATGTGTAAAGATAGTTGGACGATATTTGTGTTATTAATTTTATAATTTGAAAGTATGGCTGGCCTGTTGGTCTAGTGGTCTAGACCCTGACTGTTGACCTAGAGGTCGTGGGTTCGATTCCCACCCCAGGACAAATAGTTGTGTGATGAACGTGATCATTTATTGTGTCTGGGTGTAATTCATCTATAATAGAGATATATATATATATATATATAAGAATGTTTATCAGCAGTCTGGTTACCATAGTACAGGCTCAACCAAGTTTGGGATCAGACGGCCGTGTAAGATGTGTCAAGTTTTTGATTTATGACATAGTACATTAAAACATATATGTCATAAATAACATGGATCTAAGGGTTTTAAAATTTTCCCTGGAAATTTGTTTGGAAGTATTATTTCGAAGTCTTCCTTTTCAGACACGAAATAATTGTGTTATAAGTTTGAAGCTTATGTCAGTTTGTGATATCGTGACCCTCAATATGGATGGGTCAATTTCGATGTGGTTTTGTTTTTATTAACCGTGACGGCCTAACAAAATACATAGATAGATTTTGATCAAATAAAAGTTTGATAACAATCTGTTCATCCATTACCATTCATTCATTTGTTACCTGCATATAAATTACTAATTAGAAATTATTAAGTTCTTATTTGTATTAAAATCTGTAAAATAGAGCGTTTTTTGTAATTCAAATTAGCGTCATCTGTGAATATATTCGTATGCTAAACAATGTTTAAACTAAATATGTACTTAGACAGTTACCGTGATAGGAGTTTAGAATACGTACATATTCTATATCATGATAGCTACTTTTTCATTCCATATCGGCAATGCACTTTGAATGAAATTTTGATTTGGGTCCATTTGGCAAGTTTTTGTTTAAGTTTTCAATATTGTATAAATGTTACCGAGGATCTTAAATATAAAATAACAAAAAAACATTGGTTAGTGAATATGTGTAATTTGACTCATCGTTCGCTGGTAAAGGTTGCCCATGCTTCCAAAGAGTTTATCTAACATGATTATTTAATTTTATTATGTCGTGGTTACAATTTCGGTGCACTCTAGGTACCTATAAAACCTTTTTAGAGTTTGTTAATCCTGCATGTACGTATGTGGCTCAGATAAGCCTGGCCAATATGGTGTCTGTTAGACCCACAAGTCGCCGAAAGCTATAAGATACAAGAGAAAATAATAAATCCTCTAAATCTAAATCGTACAAATATGACTCCTTTAAAAGCCACCTATTTGTAGCATATATGATATCTTTTTCGGTGTCCCCTTTTGTATCGAAATTGTAACTTACCTTTCTAAAATATATTCACGTTATCGATGCGACAGTAGACGGTCATTTTGTTCATTATACAAAAAAAAAGTAAGTACTTACATGCGACGTTGCGCGACGCCTGAGTAAATCTAATCCCCTGTACCTATCATGTTAGGAATTTAATCTTATATCAGAACTTATAATGATTGCGAAAAAATCATATATATTATGAAAATTCTAAAAAAAAAAAACAAATAAGTGTATGAAAGTGAACAAAAAAAGTAAATAATTACTTTAAGAACTCATTTGTTATAGATTGTAAGAGTGTCTTACTTTTATTAATAATTTGTAATTATAAAAATGAAATATTTGTTATGTGATTCTTATGACTTGACATTTTACTTGTTGATGGGTAATGGGGGAAAAGAAATGATATTTCGTTATCTTGGTATGAAGAGGGATCAAAGATTAATATCAAAATTTCAAAGACTTGAGATTGAATGGTATATTTAAGTACTACAGAAAAACTATTGTTATTAGAGGCGTTTAGATATAAAGAGTGACAATGAATACCTAGATATCGAATTATTATTCTGTTTGTTGGAAATGTTGTATCATTTGTTAGAAACTATTGAAACACCAGGAGATACATGGTTGATTTATATATAACAATGGTCACAGAGTGTATTGCTATTTTCTGTTCAAAAATATTTTGAAGAGATGTCAGTGTATGTTAGTTTTAAGGATGGAGTTCTTTTAAACACGTCAGTATTTTAATGCATTGTATTACATTTTACCTAAGTGTTATGTGCGCTAGTGAGCATACCTGTGCCTATTTGTGATTTTTTACAGATTACATTTATAATTAGGGTGGTAAACTCTACATACATTCGATTTCTTTGCCATCTTTTTCACTACTGTCAGGCCAGATCCACTCCGCAGTGTAGGTATAAAGCTACAAATACACGGTGGGATCGACTAATCGTGCCAAAATTCAATAGGCTGCCGCGCGCCGGCCGGGCCGCACGTTAGTTCGATGCTCACACACGCACTTCGGCGTGTCAACCTTTCGTATCTAGAATGGCGAGTTATTAGCACCTAGCCTAGGTTTATTTCTTCACAAAATAAAGTAATAGGAACGTAACTTACTTGTAATTAAATATTAAGATTAATTAATTATCTTAAAAAAGACAACCTTAACGTCGCGGCGTCGTCAGAACAGATAAGAGTTCGAGATAGAAAGAGATTCAACTTCTAGGTGAATATTCAACTGTAGGTAATTAGCGCTGTGCGACCTGAATTGCGATTTTATTGTGTCGGGACGAGAGTCGCCATTTATTTAAATGATTTGGCGGAGTGGGACTTCTGTACCTATACTACTACTACTATTATGTATTCTGTGCTACTGTCAGTAAATATACGAGAATTGGACAACACCCATTATAAATGTAAACTATAAAAAATACTGCTGAGCATACAGGTCATAGAAAACACATTTGACGAGTTCATATTTCCTTGTATACGTATACTATTGATGAATCTGTATTTCAAATAAGGATGTCTCAATTCTGCGTTATTTTACAGGAATTAGCAATATTCTCGGCCAATTTTAATATTAAGTTGTGGTAGAGTGTACTGCCAAGTTTTATACTGCTTGTCTGCTTGATCGTAATTGTATTTTGTGGATTCAATGAGAGGATGTACGAAATATGATAATTAAAAATGCATTAAAGAGTTTAGGAAACCGCTAGCAACGTAATTAATTTAGTGAAGATTATTTGACAAATAATTATCAAGCCACAAAATCGCATAATTTATCAGTATCATCAATATTAAATATCTATAATAATTTACTGTTATACCACTACGGACTGTTGCAACGCCAGAGTTCAATTGTTTCGTCTTCATAAAAGCCTAATATCCTAAACCGAAAGTAGTCATTAAGAACCTTCTTTAATTAACGGGCTAGCAACAGCAAAAAAAATAATTAGGAGTTGTTTGAAAAACATTGGGAGCAGGGCTGCCAGTAAGGAAAACTTATTTTATACCGCCGAGTCTCAGAATTTTTACGAAATCAGTGTTGTAAAACTATAGTACCTACGTCACTCTTTAGGGATTTCAATAAAAGTGTTTTAACTTATAAGGGTTTACCTCAGATCATTCATTATTTCTATGATCTAAGTGTTTAACAATGTACCACAGATATGATTTGTTTTAAGTATCTCTATGTATGTACGTACTTATTACACTATAACATCAGTACTGACATTGTATCCAATTATACAATGCAGAGGATACATAAGATAACCGAATTACACGAATTTTGTATCCAATAATACAATCTGGCAGCCCTAATTGGGAGTGTGAATATACAATCTCTTTAGCAGTGCTGTTAAATGTGGTAACTACTAACGTGTAGTAAGTGGTGGAAAGTACGACTCATTTAGAAATGAACGATTTTTGTGGTAACAATTATATGAACAAGAAATTTCCGTTTAACTATAACTAAATATACAATAGTTTATCATTTCCACGTCTTCTCATTGTGATCCGCGTATAATTGTAGTCCTCTAGAACAGCTAGAAATTGTAATATTAAAGTAATTTACCAACTTGTGAAACAAGAGAGCTATGTAATGATTGTTGATAAGATATGGCACTAACATACAATTCTTTGCCTATAAATCTAAGCACATACATTAATAAAATCATAGCGAGCCATTTTTTAATGCAATCTAAGACGTTTTTGGATCGTGTGTAACTCTGAAGCACGTTTAAAAGATTGATGACGTTGTGTGTTTCACCTTCTGTCTCAGTCATTATATAAGATGAAATTTGTATTTATTCCTACAAAAAAAAGTATTTCACGTTCGACAACTTCGAATAATTTGGTGCGTCGTATTGTGACGTCAGTTAAGGCATAAATGTAGGATCACTATGTATTGTCAGTATAATGGGTGAACAGAGGTCGATATGAAATGTATGTGTTTAGGGAACCAATATAACGTGTAATTTCAGCAATATTTGAAGTTGATTATATTACGAGAAATAAACAATTATGCAGGTATCAATATAAAACGTTTGATTTCTAATTAAAACTGTTTTCATTGATCTAAACAATTTCTTTGCTGTCATTGAGATGCTTTGAAGGTAGAAAGAATTCCATAAACATAAATGCTATATGCTTCAAATACTGTCTTTACTGCAGTTGATCGAAAAGTAATTCAACATTTACAAACAGAAATTCAACCCAAAAAGTTGTGATGGTCTCACTGTGCTGTTACGATGCTTTCATAATTTTCTTAAAATGTAGATACAATGAAACCAACCATAATCTTAAATTAAAAATACCTCGATTACAAAAGAGCTATTGATCTTCAAGCGGCTGAACTGATTTTCTTGAATTATATCTAAGAAGACTCGATCAAGTCACTTTTCAAACAAAAAAAAATGCTCTCAAATCGGTGTATCCGTTTGGGAGCTATGATGCCACAGACAGACAGACACGTCAAACTTATAACATCCCTCTTTGTGAGTGGGGGATTAATAAAAGATGGATAGTTAAAAGAATTTAAACATTAACAAATAAACTATTTACAAACTACATTATATTAAAGTATTCAACTATCTTCATTAGCAGTATGCTTTGCTTCAATTTCCAAAATTTTCATTCTTAGCGAATAGTTGTTTCTCATTTCAAAGTACGTCAATGCTGATGACACAAACAATTGGGTTGCTGCCAAAAATATGAGAGTTCCAGTAAAAGGTTTTGTAATTTTTCTCAGATACTTGAACATAACTCTTGGACCATCATTAAGTTCCGGGATTCTAGCTGTATTATAACGGTTGGCTAACTGTAACAAAATATTCTTTTTATTGTACCAAGTAGTTAACATTGGAATTAATTAATCAAAATATCATTAATAGGGAATGGACTGTTCACATAGCGCCATTAAGACACATTTAGTGACATGCACTCTAGACAATTGAAATGAAAACGCCTTTTATCTCTAAAAGACAGGTTGCTACTTCCGGCTAATAGTCTGCGAAACGGTAGTGGCGCCCATATTTTTTCATTTCAACTGGCCATAGAAATGTACAGTAACTCTTCAGAGCTATGAGGAAAAATCTTCTGTAAGATATCACCCATATGGCTTGGTAATGGCATGAAGAAGCTTGAGAAGTATACTAAGTAGGCCATCAAACCAATAAACCGAAAATGGGAAGCATTTACAGGTGTCTATGAACCATTTCAACTCGAGGAACTTGTGCATTGCTAACCCTCCTGACTCTCTGCGGCCTATGGTAGCATGTGTTAGTGTTTGTATACTCTTTGGCGCGTGTTCAATTCGAGCAGATATCTGTTTGTTATAACCCTTGTTACCATCAGGGTACATCATCATCAGATCATCATTACTAATAAATATGATATAAAATTGATTCATACAAACCATTAGAGCAGACAATGGTCCTAACACCATTGGGTATCCTATTCCTAAAGCAGCTTGTATGGCACCTGATCTGATTTCATAACATATTGGACAAGCTTGTCTCTTCATCAACAGCATTTCTGTTGATACTAACTGTAAACATAATAAGTAATAGTTATTGTATCACCATTTTAGAACTGGTTTTCAAAATCTATACTAATATTATAACGCTGAAGAGTTTGTTTGATTAAACATGCTAATTTCAGGAACTACCGGTTCGAATTGAAAAGTTATTTTAGTGTTGGATAGCTCATTTATCGAAGAAGGCTATATGCCATATAACATCACGCTACAAACAATAAGAGCAGAGCAGTGATCATAAACGCAGGCCATACAGGGGGAACGGTTAGTGATTTATATATAGTGACACAGATGAGCTCAGGGAGAACAAAAAGCTAATTCAATGTTGTGATATTTCTTTACTTTATTTTGTACCATAATGGAAATTTCACATTCAATTTCTTTATTTCATAAAATTGATCATCAAGTATTCAAAATCGTCAATTCAAAATTTATAAATAAAAATATAGATCAACATTACTTGTTGGTAGCTTTGACAAATGTGAAACTATCAAATTTAAAAAAAATTATAACATAATACCATATCTGCCTGCGTCAATCTATAGCCACCCATTTCCAAATGGTTGAGCCTTGTGTGTAGAAAGGTCAATCACCTACAATAACCTACTGAATTTATTTATAGACAAGAAAATGTTGATCTGCAATAATTGTTTTTAAACATTTGCCATTTGTACACAAGTTAGATATGTAAACTATAGTTATAAGAATACCTCACAATCACCTGACATTTAGACCTAATTGCACCAATGGTGGTCATGAGTAGACTGGTGTGGACACTAAACCTCATAAAGTATACCTTATAAATATGATCTATCTCAATAAGTTTTGATTTACATTTCTATTGTGTTGATTCGCAGTTATGCTATAGAAATACTTACATGTCTATGAAACAGAGCTGTCAACAGTGCAGGCATAGCAGAGATAGGAAAGACTGAAGCAAAATAGCCATATGTACCCAGTTTTAGCTTCCCTCTATAGAATCTGTTTATCATTACGCCTGACACCGCACTAATTCCACCAAGAATAAATGGGGTATACCGCAAGGCCCATCTAAACATTAAACCAAGAAATAAACATTTTAATTTCATAAGAAACAAATCCAAATAATTACTAAACAATAATTCAGTCAATCAATCGGCCTATTGCTAGAATGTTTGGATTTTTAAGAGAAGGTTCAGGTGCATAATAATATTAGGAAATAACACATCATACATGCATACTACACTAATGTTTGTATCCCTAAAGGGGTAGGCAGAACCATGTTAAGCACCCACATTTTCCAGACTTAAATTTTGTCTCACTTATGTAATAGCAAGTCTATTATAAGTCTATAGTAGTTTAATTGAATTCCTGTTTACATGTAAAGTATGTAATAAGATGTTTGTTATGGCTCTGGTGGAATTAAAATTATCCTGGTGGTGTTTGGCGAGACATGATGGGTTCGTGGATGTTTGGTGTACACCTATTCAAAATCTACTGGCTAATTCTACTTTAATAACTTATAAGTATCCGGTGATTATAGAGATTTAAGTTTGACGAATTTGTTTGTTTTAACAGGTTTACTTTAATCAGGAATCAAAGTACAAACCGAGTTATGTAATAAAACATTAAAGAATTACTAATGTGCAACAAAATCTTTAAATTCAGTGCATTATTGATATTATGGTATGTTTTTAACTTACACATCTGCTGTGTGCTCCCAATCCGACACTACACTCCAAATGTATTGGGTAGCTTCTAGTTCGTCAAGTACAACCGCATCTTTAGGGATATCCTTTCCTCTATACAATGCCATTTTTCACACAGTTTATAAATTATTGTTTACAGTAAGAATAATAATTTATAAATTTATTGACTTTGATAACCTCACATTTTATATTATTGACGTATGTCAAAAACAGCTGTGCTTCGATTCAGTTCAAGCGGGGGTCATAGACTATACAAATGTCTGCCGAGTCACAAAATACATAATAGTACAGGTACAGAAGTCCCACTTCGCCAATTACTTGATCCGACACAATAAAATCGCAATTTATGTCATACAGCGCTAATTACCTACACCTATATATTTATGTTATATTCACCTAGAACAGTAGTTGGCAAACTTTCTTAATGGGGGGCCAGAAAGTTTAAGAAATTTCAGAGGAGGGCCAGAATTATAGGAAAAACTGTATTTCGTGTTGAAACTTTTAATCATATAAAAACTGCTAAAAATTACAATTTAACTATTATTCTACTAAGTAGAATCTACTTTATATTTCTGGACCGTCAAAATATAGTTATCGCGGGCCATATATAATAATATTCATGTCGAAGGACCGTCGGCGGGCCGGATTAAATTCTTTCACGCGCCGGAGCTATCCCGCGGGCCGTACTTTGCCCATAACTGACCTAGAAGTTGCCTCTCTTGCTATAACTCATAATTGTTCTGACGACACCGCGACTTTAGGGTTGTCTTTTTTAAAGAATTAATTAATCTGAATATTTAATTACCAGTACGTTATGTGCCTATTTCTATATTTTTGTTAACAAATAAACCTAGGATAGGTATTAATAACTCGATGGTCTAGATACGGCGTGCGGCAGCCCACTGATCCCGACGTGTATTAGTAGCTTTATACCTACTCTGTAAAGTGGGCCTGGCCTGGCCGAATACTTTTTTTTGGGTCAGGGGCCAACCGAGTAGACGCGTTACCTGATGGTAAGCGACTAGGGGGAGAGGGAAGGGTTACGGCCTCCAGTAACTTGACTCACTCGGCGAAATACAATGAAATTATTGCTTTACTAGTGGTTTACTGTGAGGCCGTGGTAACCCTCCGGTCCAGCCGGCCCATACGGGCCAAAAAACTCCCTTATGTAACTTAAAAAAAGACAAACACCGCGGTTCACGTTCAAACTTGTTTGTCAAACGCGATGTCAATCAAGATTTTCATCAAACGCGAGCATTGTTTGACAAACGCATCAAACAAAGCTTCATACTATCAAATAATTTGACAAACACGTAAAATTTGACAAACAATTTGATCGTTTACAGGCCGCTTAACGTAGTGTTTGTTTACTCTTTGATGTTCAGTGTTTTGGCTCTACCATAGCTCTACATAAAATCCTTTGACAGTTTGTCCTCCGTATACCTACTTGACATTGGCGAAATTGTGGTAACTCCACAAAGCCACAAACCAAAAGTTGAAGTTGATGTTTAGTGTTGAAGTGTTTAGTGCAAAACAAAAGCACCGTGCATCGATGCAACGTTATTTAATTTCGACTAAAACACTTGCCTGTACAAATGTGTAAATCTGTTTAAATATATAAATAAAACAAAAATAAGTAACAAATTCGTTTATTTTGAACGCACTATAAATTTTTTATTTGAACGACATTTTAATAAGTTAAATTGTATATTTTCACAATAAGAACTACAAGCTTAAATTAAATACTAAATAGAGTAGTAATAGTAAATAGTGATTATAGCTTGAAATTTGATCCTATAATTAAAAAATAAAAACGGGCAAGTACGAGTCGTTTCACTCTAACTCAAAGGTTTTACCTGTAATGTATAATCTGTACCATCGTAGGCACAAGATTTAACACTATGTACTTTTTAAATACTTTCGTAAAAGAACCAAGAGGCGCTATGACAACTCATACGTAAATATTTGTAGATACACACTATTACACACTACTACACTCGGTAAACATTTCATTCCTATTGCCATGATTAAGATCGAGCAAAAACAAAAGTTTATTGTATGAGAACTTCCTTTATTTTTAACTTTACTTTATTTTCTTTATTTCTTGTAGTATAGCAACTATAGTACTACCCATTATTTGAAAATTTAATGTGTCTACCAACAACAGTTCAATAATTACAGTGATTATTTAGGTTGAGCAAAACACCGAGAACTTTTTTTAGGCGTTTTGCTCAAGTTTCCCTTTAATTTATTATTAATGGTTACTAGGTATAGGCTAGGGCTGCCATCCGTCCGGGTTTCCCCGGATTTGTCCTAGTTTAGAGGGCGTCCTGAGAGCGTCCGGGCGGGGTTTCCAAAAAGTGTCCGGTGTAAAACCCGGACACTTTTTGCAACAATTATTAGATGAAGATGTTTAATTTAATAAAAAATTTGAATCGGCGTTTTTTTTGTAAGGTGTCCGGGTAAGAATCTCTATTTCACATATGTGTCCGGGATTTTTAAAGAGCTTGTCCGGCGTCGGCCATTTTAGTGATGGCAGGCCTAGGTATAGCGTCAATAGAAATACATACGCTGTGAAAATTTGAAACTTCTACCTATTAGGGTAGATGAGATACCGCCGCTGACAGCCAGGCGGACAGCGGAGGCTGAGTAATAGGATTCTGTTAGTGACCTTTGGCTACGGAACCCTTAAAAGCACTGGCATGCTGGGAAGTCATTCCTGTATCACCGGGACTTCACAAACATATACTTAGTTGATAAAGTACATATAGACTCAGAACAACTATAAGTAAACTATTTAAATAATTATGGCGTAAGGGGGCATCCATTTATTACGTGAGCTCAAAAAGGTGGGTCCAATAAAATCTCATCAAAATTAAATCTGAAGGAAGCACAATTGACAATCGCACGTTAACTTTGAACAAAATGAGTACACCTTAACATTGTACTATTTTTTAGCTATGTGAAAAAAAAATTAATTCTTTAATAACTATAAACATCTTACGTAATTAATGGCTGCTCTCTAAAGGGATACAATCTAACCACTGGGACAATTGACCAAGTGTTCTTTTAGCCATTCATTTTTGGTACCGTTGTATGTGCATTTAACATGTACTTACCTACTGTAAGTGAAATAGAGTAAATTACGCAATGAAACCTATTTCAATATACATATAGAGGTTTCTCATAAATGGCACCAATATTTTTATAGGCTAAAGTAAAACTAAAAAAGAAAAGCACGTCATAAGTTATATCATAAGTATTTACACAAGAAAGTATATAAATCAATTGATACCCTTTTCAAAGATTTTGGTAATACTGTAAGAAAGAGTCTCACAACCACTGATACAAACTATAAAAATCACTAACTAACAGTAACTGCCAAGTTGTTGGTACTACTATTCGCACTCAAGACAATGTTCTGAACTTATTCCTACCCTTTTTATAACTATACTAATATTTATCAATCGACCAATAGCATTGCGTTACCGGTATAACCAGTCAAAATAATGTCTATTAACTTATTCTTATTAAATAGTGGAACTGTGTTATCATCTATTATAGTTTGTCCCTATTTTTAATAAAATAAATAAGAGTTTTTGATGTGGCGACGACAATACCTATTTATTTTAACCTAAATTTATACTTGTACCCTTGTACCTACACTTTTATAAATATAATAAAGAATATTATGTGTAATAATAATATATCTATAATGATTTATTAGTAATTTATTAAATTGCTAACACAAATTGGGTTAGAAACCTTCCCTTTTATCGGTTGCGTAAAGTCCTCATTTTCTGTCCCTCCAGTGAAAAACGGTATATATACCGTTATATTCGTATATGATGATAAATATATACGAACTTCTAAATCAAATTCTTTATATGGGGAACGGGGATATCTCTTAAATTAAATCACAACTGATTTTGCGTTACATCATTGTTCCACCCAGCTCCGGTACTACTTAAAGAGATTTTGTTCCTACATAGTCAAACTTAACTTTCGGATGAAAATAAATTATTTTGTCAAGTCACACTGTTATTCGATGAAAATATTTTTTCCAACGAGTTAGTGTGATTGAGTCTCGTGTGCCTCAATGAGACTTAACCACTCGTATGAGAGCTTTAAGGTGTAACGCAAAATCAGTTTTATGTAAGTATTTCTTACTTATGTATTAAACGGTTAAATTGTATAATTTTTATGTTATTTTTTAATTCATTTCTTACGTATTTAAAATTACATACTTGAAAACATACAACATAGTTGACTATTTAATCACATAATTATATTAGCTTATAAATTTCTTAAATATATTTACCTAATGGATAATTACGTATAATGTATTTGCACAAAATGTTTTACGTTAAATTTACTTTTACAAAGATGTCATTAAAATACCTACTGATATTCTATAATTTGTAATATTATAACATATTAAATATCCAAAAATATTATGATGTATCATATCATATTTATAATGTATTAACTTCTTTGCTTTTAATCTAATTATTATAATTATTATATTATAATTCTATAGATTTTATGGTAATAATATTGATTAACGATGTATCAAAAATTTCAGATTAAGTTTCTTCTTTTCTCTTTCTTTATTAAACATTGAGCAATCTCGGTTCGTCAAGTTCGGTTGAAAGTTAGTGTTTTTCTTCTTACTCCCGGTTTTGTACAAAATATAGTTATAATATAATAAAGTAAGCCAGTGGTTAATAACCATTTTACACTTAATTCTAATACTTCATAGTCACGGTACTAATATTTATTAGTCACTCGTTTACATCGAGAATACAAAATATCAAATTGTAAGACTCGATATACATTACATCATCACATTCATCATTATTAAAAATAATGTTTTTTTTTTGTAAATGTGATATTAACTTATTTTCATTCAAAAATAAATTCTTTTGTACTTAAATACACCCTGTATTCATCAGTTATCACATTCATTTACACAATTGTCTCTTTTTAACCTAAAATTAATTCATACGTTTGTCTCTTTCATCACAGTCTCGTAGAGAATATTCTTTGTGTCGGGGTGTTTTCGGCTAGTCTGTTGCCCCACTTGTCCGACACCAGTCTCACTACGTAGTCTGGCGCAAAACAGGCCACTACAACGAGGACGTTTAGCGCCCAAAACGGCAATGAGCCTAGAAGTTTTGTGTATGTACCTAACACGTCACCGTCGACTTGCCTGTAAAAATAAAAAAGTAATATTATACTATAAGTTGTTCAGATCATTGGCTAATATTTTCTAATAAGACATTCAAGCCTTAGAACTAGTACAGCGTAGTGTCATAGAATTGAATTATTTAAGGCGTCCTCTTAAGGGATGTTGCTTTGTAATTGCAGGGATTTTATTTGAAAAAAATTGTAATATTTTATATTGTCGACGATAAGTTGGCAGTTCTGTAACATAGCACCACTTCGTTTGCCGCTTTTAGGCGCAATATTCGATGACCAATCGAATTCAAAGAATGACCATTAACTGCCATTGTCTAGCAGTAAGTTCGTCTTTGTAAATTTTAGTAGCTGAATAGTTTTCTTTTGGCAATGGTAATTATTTTTATCGAGAATTCGTTAGCTGTTTTCCTTTTAATTTGGACCCCCTCATTCCTCTCACGTGAAATTTACTCTATAGCTAATAATTAATTTTATATATTATGTCCACGTGAGATTTTCAAATTTCAATTGTTAGCAGCTAAAATGAGATTTGATGATATTTTATTGAATACAAATCCCCTTGAGCTTAAGTAATTAATGGATGCTTCCTAATCTAGATGAAAGTCAGAGAGCAAAGGAATGTACAGTGGCAGTCGTTACGTCACACACGCCAATGACATCCCAAAACTTCGTGACGCTATAGATATTTAAGTGGATGAGTACTTACCAGTAGAAGACTGAATACATTGTGTTGAACAGCATGTAAACTACCATGGACAGTATGATAGATGCGACGAAAATTAGCGTGTGGTAGCGAGCTTGGAGCCATAATTTGAGGCTAACGATCAACATCATCAGGTGGAACAACGCTGCACCGAAACTCCTGCAAATTAAACAGAACAATCTATATATATTTATGAAAATGAATCCCTATTTCCCTTGGTCACGGCATCACGCGTGAACGGCTGGACCGATTTCGCTAATTCTTTTTTTTTGTGTTTGTTATTGTCAGGAATTTATGAAAGAAAAAAATGGGGAGGCTTTAGGCCTTCAGTAACCTAACTCGCTTGGCGAAACTCAACACAAGCGTTGTTTTACGCCGATTTTCTGTGAGGTATCACTCCGGTCGAGCCGGCCCATACGTGCCGGTATTTATTTGTTGCTACTTTCCACTTACCACAGATCTACGTTCTTGCCGTCAGGGGTGATGACAGACGCGGAGATCATTAGCTTAGTGAACATAAATATGACGACGGAGTGGTAAGTGGCCGACAGACACCACATCGAGAACTGAGGCCAGGCCATCAACTTGTTCTGCCTTATCTCTCTATACAGTGTTGGGTTTCTGAAAATAAATAATTAATTACACTAACAAATTAAAAAACAAATACAGAATGGGATATTTTATACAGCGTGTAAGTATCACCGTCGCGAAGAACTTACAAAAACGACTTTATTTGGATACTTTTCACAGTGTAAAAGTCAGTTCATCATAAAAATGCGACATTGAGGATTCACAGTCAGTAGTTTGATTTTGCGCTACGCAATGTACACGCAACATACGTAGGTATCATTTGTATGCGGTATGGTGAATGACCTTAAACTTTCGGCGCCGTCGAAGCAGCTGATTTTTATTTCATTATTGTTTTTTTCGGTAAAATGTTCTGTTGTCGGTCGGTATCACTTTTGTGCAAAAAAATGTAAAATAAAAAAATATTAATGAATTTTCCGGCAGAAAATTCCAATGATTTTCCACTCAGAATGATGATCTGAATCTACTATTTCAAGATTCGGCAGGCCGTTCCTTACACCCGTTATACTGAGTGTATCTGAAAATGGAACACTTACTTAAAGCACTGAAAGGGCATTTTAAATTTCCAGATATTTTTACCTCCTTTTCTCATAAAAGCAGGTGGAATGTGTTATGTTAAAGAATTTAATAGTACATTTTTTTTTGGAACTATTAAGTCAGTTATTGGGAAAATAAATAAAAACTAACTTAAAAAGTTTTAATTTACAAAAAGCAATATCTTTCAGGAAACTTTTTGATGGACAAATATAAAAATAAAAACTTTAAGAACAGTGCCTTTTTTTAGGTAAAAGGTATCCTTATGTCCTTTTCTATGCCCCCGATAACGCGTATACAAAATTGCATGATGATTGATTGAGTAGTTACAGTGTGAAAGTATAAAACCGACCAAGTGCGAGTCGGACTCGCGCATGAAGTGATCCGCACCATCGTACAAGATTTTATACTGTAAGCCAAAAAAATACGTCTCTAATAGGGAGGCCCCCTTTAATTTTTAATTTATTTTTATTATTTGTTGTTATAGCGGCAACAACCTACACATTCTGTGAAAATTTCAACTGTCTATTACGGATTATAAGATACAGTCTGGTGACAAAGACAGACACACGGACAGTGGAGTCTTAGTAATAGGGTTCCGATTTTACCCTTTGGGTACGGAACCCTAATAAAAAGAGACACACATTAGCATTTAAAATATTACTAAGGATGGTCAATTTTCCTTTACAGAAGGCTTCATTTAAGACTATACAATAATACAACGGTACACATCATCATCATCATTAGCCTATTACGAAACGCCAACTGTAACGGTCTTGGGCAGTCGGCAGCCTTCCGCTGCCAGCCACCTTCTTCCAGTCGTCGGTCCATCGTGCCGGCACACAACTCAGCACAAATGGGGTTTAGAGAAAGCATTCCCCTGACACTTAATTAAGACTTAATCAGTACAGTCAGTAAAACTCAGCTTTACTTACTTGAGCAGTAGATTTGAGGGCCACCTCTGTTCAGTGACGGACAGTATGAGGCACGGCAGAGACGTGAACGCAAGGTTGAACAACGTCAGATACATCGAGTCGTATATCGACTGCGTTGAGAATACTGTGTAGATTTGGAATATAAACTGAAATGGAATACATATATAAACGATTATATACTACGGTTACGACATTTGTCTTTAGTGGGATGTCCCATTGGGATGTCGGCGGGGTAGTGTTCAAATGTTTCCACGCCAAGAAACTGCTTGAATACCTTCGGCGGGGTAGTGCTTAAACGTTTCCACGCATAGAAAGTGCTTGAATACCTTCGGCGGGGTAGTGCTCAAACGTTTCCACGCCAAGAAAGTGCTAGAATACCTTCGGCGGGATAGTTTTCAAACGTTTCCACGCCAAGAAAGTGCTTGAATACACTTTCTTGGCGTGGAAACGTTTGAGCACTACCCCGCCGAAGGCTCCGAAGACCTGGTACCACACTGGTAAAGCGTGGTGGTAAAGTGGTTCTGGCTACCATTTCTGATGACCTCTTTCTCCTGAAAGAAACTTTCAACCTTCTGGAGAAGAAGTTTTTTACAGTGATCAAATAACAGGTTGCATTTCCCGGCAAAGCCAAGCTATCTTGAAATTTTTTATAAAGGTTTTCTTCTTTACAGTCTCAAGATCCAACGTTCATAAACGCTACCGGTCAGTGTTGCTTGGGCGGAGGTTTGGGGACCGATTCTAAGAATACACTGACGACCATAGACATAATCATAAAAAAAATAAACTCACCATAATATTTCCCAGGATCAGATTTTTATAAAAGAAATAATGTATTAATGTTGCTAATCTCTGGTAGTACCAGTGTCCCATCACTAGTAGGACTTTCTTGACCATAGAGAACTTTGTAAATGCAAAGTCGGCAGACCTGTAAGGATAAGAGTAATAAACAATAAATTTATATTTTACTATTTGAAATTAAATCAATCGCTTAATTAATTCCGATTTATAATTAAGTATAACCTAACTTTATTTGACTTGTTATACTCAGAATGATTTAGGTATTTACATTAGTGTAGGAGTTTAGTTAGGCTAACAAGTTTATTTTTCGCTTTTCAGTTCCTATCTTCTTTCGTTGGTTTCATTTTTTGTTAAAAAAAAATATTTTTTAGTTTCGTACAGTTAAAATATAATTCAAATTATCATCAGATATTCAACAATCTTTTATTAGGTTAAAAGCTCTCATTAAGATTAATTAAAAAGAATAAACACGAAATAGATGCTGTAAACCGTTAAGGAGTTCGCTCGACTGGATTCCGCATACGCTTAAGGCACACTGGAAGTTCTGCGCTCCTGGCCACTCATAAATACGTTAGAATTTCGAATGGTTTTTTTTTTAAACATAAGAAACAATCATTGATTGCCGGAAGGAAAGTTATGTTGATTGTGACACGTAATATGATTCATATCAGTTACCTGGCAGCCTGGTACCCTTCCTTGCCGAAGATGCCGAAACCGACGTGTGCCTCTTGTATCATCGAGATGTCATTAGCGCCGTCACCGATCGCCGCCGTTATTGGACGACTTGGACTGTTTTTTATTAGACGTACTATCTGCAAAAATTATAGATAAATAAATACAACTATTTATACATGTAAGGAACACCATACCGAATATTGAAATAGTGTATTCAGATCATCATTCATTCATTTTTTTTTTTTAATAACACTTATGCAATCAGCTGCTTCAACGGTGCCGAACGCTGAAGGTCACTGTACATACAAAGATATTCAGAATTGCCAGTTGATGTTCGTGTTCTAGTGGCCTCTCCAATCACAGGACGGACTTACGGGTACGCGACCTTGGCCTCTTCGAGCTACTGCAATCTCAGTCCCGTTTCCCCATCCGAGACTTGCGGTATCCCTGACCCTAGCTCCCTCGCCCTATTCGTTTTCCTTACCCCAATTTATCTTCTTAGTTTGTCCCTTCTGAAAACGACTACATTCTCAAGGAGGGTTGGAGTCAGGCAAACGTCCGGCAGGCATTAAAAAAAAAAGCCAAAACGCTTTTGCATTGTTGAAATGTATTTTTTTAATAAAATATAACCATTGTATTACCTACACATTACGCCGATCCAAATATAATTGGGAAAAGAGCAGGAAGATGTTGATCATGTTACAAAGATATTCGACTTCTTAGACTTGTAGAAGGCTTTTGATTACATATATACCTCATGAAGTCATCTGGTTGGCATTGGGTCAAAGAAATATCTCGAAAGCATTTTTCTGACAATTTCAGAGACATCCGAAATAATTCTTAATCAATTGTCCAGATCAACTGACCAGATTCCTTTCTTCGCCTATCCTACGGTAGGAGTCCATTACAACTCTGCTCTGCACTCCTTTTAATTCTCCACGGTATTCAACGTATTTATTGATGTCTTGAAACTGATTCAGAATCAAACCTCAATCCTTACATATTGTCATAGGGTAACGGCGTTTTTTTTTAATAACAGAGTACAAATTTTGCACCTTCCCAATGGGCAGGAAACTAAACATACAGATAACAGACAAACATTTTTTAAATGTATTTTTTGTGGTAAGACCTAACGCATACAAACATTTATATGCATTTAGTAAAAAGCTGTTATATTAGAAACAGACACTCCAATTTTATTTATTTGTATGGATGTAAACTATAAAATTAATTTCTATTTGCTCTTCCTATTCCTATTTTCATCCCATTGCCAATCATAGGTATACGTAGGTACTCGTAGGTATATTATGTACATAATACCTAATTATCGTTAGAAAAGTAAACTTAACCGACTTCAATGCGCCTAAATGATAGTAAATTCAAAAAGGGTGCTCGTCTTGTTCACCTCTTATTTTCCACTCTTAGAGGTGGAATATTTTCATCAAATTTAAATGGGACCACCCTTAATACCTAACCAATTTAATTAAAAAAAGAACTGAAATCAATTCACAGTTGGTGAAGATATTGCGTAATATATACACATAAAAAAAATTGTCGAACTGAGAACCTCCTTTTTGAAGTCTGTTAAATTACCTTTGCTTTTTGTATCGGTGAGAGCCGACAGCACAGCACGGCTTTGCACCTGGCCGATATGTTGACAAACACCGCCGCGGCTGGTGTGTCTAATATTAAGCTCATGCTCATGCCGTCCACGATCAACGTCAGGTCTTTGTAGCTCGGCTCGCGGGTGATTCGAATACATTCTTCTAAGTGCGCCTGTAGCGCTTCGTTCGTTTCTACACCCACTAAGAACATTCTTCTATCGTTTTCGGAGATATGAGCGCATGACTGAGCGACGTTAATAGCTGTTTCTACCTGAAATACAAAAGACGAATCTAAAGTAAATAGTAATAGAGTAAGTTGACAATTCTGTAGAAGAATGAATGAGGATTTATTCGTGGTAATATTTATAAGGTAAGGTACGCGAATGTATAAAACGACGGCGCAAGGACGACTTAAAAAAATACTTAGCACACAACAAAATGATATTTAACAAAATTTACTGAATATTGTTAAAACTGTCTGGTTTTTTAAGAGTGACCGTGAGTTTGCTTGCCCGATTTCTTCTCACAAGGCTCAAAACCTCAAAACCAAAAGGAAACGGGCGGTTAAAGATCGAAACAGGTAGATATGATATTATGTTATCCATTTTTTTTTTTCAATAATTTAACATTTCACGAAGCAAACTATTGTTGCGGTGACTCTGTGTGTGTTGATCTATAGTTTTTAATTATATTAATAATTTATTAAATTGACGATTTCCAATAATTGATGATCAATTTTATGAAATAAAGATATTAAATTTGAATTTATTCCAGACTATAATCCATCTCTGTGGCAATTTTCATCCAGATCCGTTTATCCGTTTTGGCGTGATTGAGTAACAAACATTCATCCATCCAAATTTTCGCATTTATAACAATTATTACTAGCAGTTCCTGCGCGGCTTCGCTTGCGGGTACCTACATATTTATATATTTTGCGCGGAACCCTAATCCTTTTTCCAAAATAAAAGTAGCTGCCTAAATTACTCCTTATAACACCAATTATCTGCCAGTGAAAGTCCCTTGGAAACCTGTTCCGGAGATTAGCCGGAACAAACAGACAGACAGAGAGACAAAATATTTTTTAAGGCATAGGTATCGCGCAAATAACTGTTTGAGTTTAAAACAAAACTATTATTTTGACATTACAATCAGACATTTCAATTTTATTTATTTGTATTGATGTAGTTGTAAGATAAGACGGTCCTGTTTACCTCTTACCTCCATCATTACGTGGGTAGGTATATCTAATGCGACCATAAACTTAGTATGTATACTAAGTTTATGAATGCGACCAAATGCGACTTAGATTACATAAAAATACTGTCAATATCTACGTCACTACATCTACTTTTTAAAATTGCGCATTGATAATTGTTGAAACAAAAACACATCGCTGCTATCTAGATTCGAAAATATAATCAAATGGTTTTATTGTAAAAAGGTTTTATTGTAATAGCAACTGTTTAATCTTAAACTTATTAAGATTAGGCTACTTTTTGATAAATTTACAAAAGACCAACAGTACTTTTTCAACTGAAGAATTTGTACGCTAATCTCAAGTTCCGCGCGCACGTCTCTGGATTAGAGCCTGTTCAACAGTCGGCCAAGTCTGCCGTGGTTCTCAGAGATTTTCTTTCGAAGGTAGGTACAACTGACCCTGGCAATAAGACACGGGGACGGCACACTGTGTGGTTTTAGTCGGTTCGAATCCGACATATCTTACCGTTTAGTTACGGTGAGGTGTTTCAAATGATTCTACTGAACAGATTTCAAGAAATCTCTTCGGAGATACAGGCATGAGTGTATGTTTATATGTATGTAATAGTTCTTTTTATCAAGTGTGTCATTCACAATTAAGAGAGTATGTAATAACGTACTATACAGGGTACTTGACCTACCTGGGGTAGCAGAACTTCATCCACTTATATTATTAGGTATACCTGCAAATTTTCATACCTACATTTGGTTTTATGTACCTTTTTTTAAATAAAGTTATTAATATTCTCTGTATTCATATTAAACGCATATAAATTACAAAAAGATTTATGGTTACATCAACCAAATTACCGTTGGTTAGGGTCCAGATTTAAATCCTTATTCCAACCGCCTAACCGCTTTAATTATAATAGCTTCACTTGTTCTTCTTCATTTTCTAACTTCATTTAAACAAATCTTGGAAGTCAATTTTAACCTATTTCTATTTGTCGTTTCGAAGTGAAACTTTGTATGTATATGTAGTTTTAAAAGACAACTCCCGCATTAGGAATACTCTTGTGTCGTGAGGGGCTTCACAAACATTCAAACAACGGACACATAGAACACCCAGACTCGGGACAACTATTTGTGGATCACACAAATTTTTGTCCCGTGTGGGATTTGAACCCACAACACTCGGCGCAGCGTAGTGGCGAGGTGATCACTTGAACCATTGCGCCATACGTGCAGTCGAGTTAGAATGACAATACTATACTTTGATATCTTAGAGCTGATCTGATGATGAAGCCAGGTGGTAAATAGTAGAACTCTTCAGTGGATTGGGCTTAGTAACAATGGTCTGATAATGAAGCTAGGAGATGGATAGTGGAACGTGTTTTTTTAGTTGTACTTAACTATAATTATTAGGACAGTGAAGGAGGGAAGGTGTTACCTTGTCCCCGGTGAGCACCCACGTGGCGATGCCGGCGCGGCGCAGCGCGGCGAGCGTGTCAGCCACGTCATCCTGCAGGCAGTCCTCCACGCCCGTGGCGCCCGCCAGCGTCAGCTGCCGCTCCAGCACGCGGTACTGCTGCGTCACTTGCTGCAGGGCCTCCGCGCTCCTGCCGTCTAGGCGCCTTATTGCTGCAAATAACACCATTACACAAATACATATACACTACATACATAAACACGTAGCTTCTTTTGTGAAAGCGTACAAACATACAAACTCACTTTCATATTTTTAACATGAATTAAGTATATAGGTCGCCAATATGGAGTAAGTTAAAAAGCCTAAAGAAGCAATGAAAATATCATAGTTCTTCGGTACGGCGGTTATTCGGTACGTATTCAAAAAAGATAGAGCAAAACCTACTTCTTAGTGAGACGCAAGACCTTCCCATACCACAGATAACATAATACTATACTAGTACCCATACTATGATTACTCTGAACAAGAACACCGGCATACCTGGATCTAGAAAATTGTGACTTAGCGTGTAGAACGAGCCTTATATAAAAGAAATTGTCTATCTATATATTTTCATTTAATACGTGTGTCCTACGTCCCACACCGTCGAAACGCTCGCCATTGCGAGACCCCGGGTGATAGATCTTTGCGAGGCCCTTGTCCTTTGAGGAATTTATGTAAATTGAACCAATATTTAATGCTGATGCTTAATGAAAATTGCAATACAAAATTTTTTTAAAATTGTACGTAGTAAATTGACAAAACTTATAAGTATGTCAATTTCTTTAACTTTTTTATGGTACGGTATTCACTAACCAATTGACGATCGGTTTTATTTTCCGCCAAATCTTTCAAAGCATCACATATATCGCTTAGTTGATATTTAACGGCCTTCATCGACTCTATCCTGCATTCCCGTGTAGATTCAGATAGCAGTTTTGACTTCGTCAGCAAAGAGATTTTTCTCCTTGGGTCGTAGTGCGAGGGCGCGGGGCCCCTGCAAGAGCGAGGCCCCGGGCGGTTGCCCTGCTTGCCACCCCCTAAGGCCGCTACTGACGCTTTTTGAAAGGAACTACCTTCCGCAGACGATAAAACTGTGGTATTCTCTTCCTGCTATAACTTTCCTTAAAACCTGCCTCATGAAGACAGGCCGTATGCTTTTTTGGTGAGGTGAAACAAAAATATAAGTTCTACTGAGTAGAGTATCGCGCCAGGTCAGATAATATCTGTGATCAAACAACTCACCTTCAGCAACTCTATGATATTCTTCGTCAGGTATTTCTCTGTAAGCCACCGCCAATGTCCTGAGACCTCGGTTGGCGAATGTGTTTATATCTCGGTCAGTTTCTTCTATAAGGGCGGAATCCCTACATAGAGGAAAGACTGAGCTCTCAGCGCCTTTGCAAAACAACCAGATCTGAAAATAAAGTGCGTTTTTAGTCAAGTCGGTAAACACCCACATTTTGCCTTTTGACGCAAACCGGACAATTTGGGAATCAAAGATGAGAAAATTTGGATTTTTATGAATTATTGTAAGTAGTATTACACATTTATATTATCACAAGTATATATAATTCAGACGGGTACTTTGAACATGAAATTTAGCAGTTTCATAAGCTTATTTAGCACCTCGGAAAGGACCCTTGACTTCGAAAAAAAAAGGTAAATGTTTGAGTTTGGTCAACTCTAAGGATTGGAGAAAGTAGTAAGAGAATTTTTCATGATAGCTACATCATCAAGAAGAGAAGAGTGATGTGGTAATTTGCTACAACTACGTAATCAAAAATCTCATCACTTGAAATGGCAAATATAATCTCAGTCAGATATTTAAAAAACTGTCAAAATAAAGTGTGCACATACCTTACCGTCCTTATCTCTCAAGATAACCGACATCCTCTTCCTCTCTGAAGTAAATTCGATCACCTGCAATCTTTCGTACATCTCTGTATGTTCTCCAACTTTCAGTAAGAGATTGTTCCCTTCCTCTCCTAGGAAGGTCACTCCAACTCTATCAGCTGCTTCGACCAACGCCTTCTCATCAGGACTACTCCCTTGGTAATCCATCTTACTGCCATTTGGATTAATAATCTTAGTCCAATTGACATTTTCTAAAGCTCCATTGGCATTGGCCGATTTGATTTTCTTTCTTCGGAATAAGTTCATTAGCTGCAGGTTTCCGTTGATTGAAAAGCGGGCACTAAGTTTCTTCATGTCCTCGCTTGATATTTGAACTGAGTGACAAAGAGCGAGAATTGTAAAGAAGAATTTGATGTCTGTCTGAAAGAGAAAGTGAGTGTTGTCATCATTTTTAAATAGGTCGGGCACAGCAGATTGGAACTTGACAGACAGACTTTCCGCCCGCCGCCTGTTTCTGATCATTAAATCGAAGCCTATTTTAACCATTATAACCCAGTTAAGGAACTAAAAATTTTGGATTACCACGCATTTTTATTTTTGGATAAATAGTAAAAAAAATGCGCTGATTAAGAATTTCGATACCCGCAGTCTGGACAAATGGGGCGTAATTTTTTTTCTAAATTACAAAAACTAGTCGGACCAGCTTTGAAAATTCAAAAAACCATTAAGTTCATGAGCCCGTTGGAATTTTTAAGAAATATCGATTCTAACCCATTTTATAACGAAATTTTGAGGTACATACCTTTTTTTACGCGACGTATAAAACTACACGTCTTTTTTTTCAAGTAACCGCTTTTTAATATCTTATTAAATATATTACATATTAAAAAGCGGTTATTTAAAAAATAAAAATAAAAATATTTTTTAGAGTTTTAAGTTTTATTAATTTAAAGTTGGCAATTTCAACATTTGTAAACCAAAACATGGTACATCAAAACCAATAGGGTACTTCCCATTGACCTAGAATTATGAAATTTGGTAAAAAGCAAGGTCTGACAGCACAAGTAAAGGGAAAAATCCGAAAGTTGTTAATTTGTTGTTATATCACATAAAAAAATAGTTTTTGTGATTACAAACTTATATTTTGCAGTTGGATTGTTGACTTTGTCGTACATCACAACCGGAAAAAGACGGGCAAAATTCTCGAGAATTGATTCCCGAGATGGACGTACTATCTACGCACAAGTTTTCTTGCTTACGGAACCGTCGGTGCGCGAGTCAGACTCGCACTTGTCCGGTTTTATTTTCTTTTTTGGTGGATGCTTTTCCTGGTATAGGTGAACATTTCTAAACAACATGCTATGAATTTTCATGTCAATTTCAATGATTTTGTTTTAATTTTTATGCAGACATTTTCTGAAAAATTTGGATCATTCAATTAACAGTATTAAATACCCAACGTTTCATTCATGCCAGTCCTCTCTCTTTCGAAATATTAGCTTTATCGGTCAATTTTCAAGTTCAATTTGTCAGTTTCAAAGATTTCCATATTACAAATCACGAATTTTCGTAAAATTGTTATCGCTTCACGTTGTTTAAATATGACCACACCTTTCTGTAACACCTTTCTATAACATCCTATATAATAAAATGTTAAAATCTTGTTTTATCTGCACTTTAATAAATTGTTTTTTCCAGACTGGGTAAAGTGGTTAAAGCAAGAGATTTAATCATTGTTCACGATAACAATCATAGAAGGAAATCTTTTAATAAAAACTTGATTGATAATGTAAAATGGTATTCATGTTTTACATTTTTATTTATGATGTCAATAATGTAATTTGCCAAGTACGTATACAGGGTTTATATGATAATGAAACACTTAAGTTAAATCACTGAAAGGGCATGACTCTAGCATGCATGCAGTCGCGTAACAATAGGGTGGCAGAGCGGGCTAAATGCCAAAATGCCAGATTTTGAAAAAAAAACTATCCGTTTATAAGTTATGACCGTTAGAATTCCCAGGTATTTTTACCTTCGTTTCTCATAAAAGCATGTGGAATGTGTAAAGTTAAAGATTTTAAGTCGTACATATCATCATTATAGTCTATGTACCTACATATATATATGTAGCAAACATCAACTGTGCATTAATTTCTTGTACAGATCATGCGAGACCAATACTGTGACGTCACTACTTGTTCGTTTTATGTGAGACAAGTCTTCTTCTTTTTGAACTTAATCTTATATATAATAAAACCTATATCCTCGTCATGAATGAAACATTCGATTTTTCGACAATATTAGAAGCGTAAACTGAGGCTAAAAAATTGGAAAAAATTTTTTTACAGTAAACAAATTGTGCGCATAAAACATTAGAACGTAAAGAGGTTTGGATAAGCAAAGCCGGCTTATCCAAACAAATGTTTTTTTTAATCTAAGTTTTAAGTAAGTGTGAAGAAGTTTTTGTTGTGTAAGGAACAATAACATTTAATGAAAAATGAAGATATCTACTTTATTTTTTTTTGTAATAATGTAACGTCTGATATGACACACATAAGTACTAAGAACATACATCTTACATCTTGTCTAAAGTGACAACTAATAAATTTATAATTTAAAATGTTTCTTGATTTTTAGAGGCTTAGAGAATTTTAACTTGCCGTCTTTATACCAAACGCAATGCATTCCACAGGTGAAGAGCCAAACCGTTAATGATTTGTCAAAATCTTTGTTGAATGCACAATGAGTTTCAATTTTCTGATTACCGTAAGCATTTCATATGAGTATCGTGAAGATACTCTAGTCATCCTTTTATGTAATGAAGGCGATAAAGGATTTAAAAAATACCGTATGATTAGTAAAGAAAAGATAAAAGCGTTATTAAGAAGACGGCTAGACCAGGTAGCCCATTGAACTTTTTTCGGAATACAGAAATGCCTTCATTGCCAAATATGAGTTGAATTAAAAAAACGAAGTTTATCTAATTAGACATAATATCATCAAGAATTTGTAGAGAATGGAACTTGCAAGGGTTCATATTGAGTCCAGAAGATTACCTTTAAGCACTTATTTTAGCCAATTCTTTATTGACGATCTTACTTGCCTTAGGTTTCAAACGGTGCTAGAAAATATATTCGATGATTACATGCATAAAAGTGGCAATGGAGAGACGTTGATTGATGAAATGTATAGAGATACCGGTTATAAAAAAATACAGAATATAGAATGTCATTCGGTGCACACTCTGACTGAAGAGGGTCTTGACTTCAAAGCCAGTCACCATAGTTGAAATGTTAAGTGAGCGAACTAAGTTAATCAAAATGTTGAAATGCATGTGTTGAAGACGTTAGCAGCGGGGCGAAAACAGTTAGACTTCCCTATTCTAAGTGATATTGTTCATAAAATATTCGCCAAGGCTAACGCTAAGGCAAATAATAGCAATGGCCAAACCGGAAATCTGACTGATAAGGATTTAGAAGGTAACGAAAATAATGAGATTAATAATGAGACGTTTCAAGTAATAATTAAAATAGTGACAGAAGCAGGAACTATTACTATTTTTGTAAGTAGGGAATGATAATTTGAGTATTTTCCCGTAAGGATAGAAATAAATAAGAAATTTTCTATATTAATACTAGCTGCACCAGGCAGGTTTAAAAAGTGGGGGGTGGTTGCAGGAGGGTGAAAAGTACTTTACGACCTATTACCTACCAAATAAATAAATATACAAAAAAAATAAGCGAAATCGGTCTAGCTGTATTTGTAGTTCGACCACAAACACCGTGACACGAGATTTTTTATATATTAGAAATTATAAAGCTGAAGAGTTTTTTGTTTAATTGTTTGTTTGTTCAAACGCGGTAATCTCTGGAATTACGTGTCGGATTCAAGAAAATCTTTGTGATCATAGACACGGCTAAAACTGCAGGAAAAGGCTAGTTAATTTATAATTGGCTACGGTAACTGCTTACTTTCAGGCGGGCCGTATGCTTGTTTCCCAATACGGAATTTCATCAAGAACAAGATATTACGCCTGACGAATTTACTTTGTGGCGATGTAATTTACGCTCTTCTTAACATGACAAGTAGTAAATGATTGAAGACAAATGGTTAGCTGCAGGAATGAAAGATAGTTTATTGACTCATGACTCATGTAGCGTTTTTGACATCGTTGTCAGAAATTAGCAGTATTTCGGTAAATAACTGTTTCGACCAGTTTTGTGTGTTACAGTTGCACATCGCTAGACACCTTAGTGATTTCGGGAATATATCTTTATCAGTATTTAAAGGTAGGTGTTGTTTTCCGCTAAACTTTGGATAGTTTCCTTAGATATACGTATGTAAGAGGTTAGATAATACCTGTTAGAGACGGCGAGGAAGCATACTTGATTGTAACCGGTCGAATAAGAGCATGTTTCCGTGGCTGGCGTGAATATGTTGACATGTCTAAAATTGCTATTTTTCAGGGTGGTCATTTTTAATTTTGACGTTATATGCATATGTTGAGATTTCAAGTAACGAATATTTTTTGGGGACCGAGTGTAAGTTGATATAAGAAAATATGAATGTTCAATCACAAAATCATGTGAATCGTTAATTTGACATGAGGTTTTGTCAAGTTAGATACGTTAAAATGCGAAATGTCAACATGTTTCCATAGTCGATTTCTCCAAAATGTATGTAGTTATATTTGAAACTGTAATTTTTTTCCATATGAATTCCTAATGCGTAGGAGGTATTACGCCAATAAAAAAAAAACATGCAGGTCGACATGTCAATGTGTTCACGCCAGCCACGGGTTTATCGTATGACAGAACCAGATTGTAGCTATAAGTATGCAAGGAGTTCAGGAAATATTATAACTATTTATGCCACTAAAATTGCTCTTAATCCAGATTTTGAGCTTAGATTTAGGTGAATGAATATTATTATTTATTTTTACAGTGGCAATTTTTTTCTTATTTATTGGAAAATAGGAAAAAAAATTGCCACTGTAAAAATAAATAAAATTTTTGAAATGTAATCAGTGAAGCTCCGGGGAATGGTTAGTTAATAATAATACAACAAAAGAAACAGACCTGAAGAGTATCCACGGTTTCGTTAAACCTCTCCGTGTCGTATAACTTTGAATCCTTCTCCTCATAGATATGACCTTTTATCGAACAAGCTTTGAACACCATCAGGTTTTTAGTAAGAGTGCCTGTTTTATCAGAGAACAACACTTCTACTTGGCCCAATTCTTCGTTCAGATCTGACGTATTTGCCACCGCTGGCCTGCCTGTTTCCTCACATCGCAGGTCCTCGTCCCAACCGATGAATAGAGCACCTAAAAATAATTTTTAACAAGTCATAAATATGCCAATGCAATACACATGCGTGGATAGGCTCCAGTGCTAATCACAATTATTTTGGGCTGCAACAAAGGACATAATTTTGACTTGCCCCACTGTTGAAAAACCTTTGCCCTGCAAAGATCCGTAGACAATTAACGTTGTGAAATGGTCACAAGCATTATACATGGTCTCACTTGCGTTCGCATGTGTTTTAAACAGTCGAGTACAAAATTTGTTTCTTATTTATGCAAGTGAGTTAATAAGTAAAAATCTTGATATTTAAATGAAGTTCTGCGACTTTTTACACCGAAAGGGATTGTCATGGAAGTTTTTAGCTCAATAATCTTAGTAGTTATAGGATTTCTCACTTAGGAGATACAGGGAACAGTTTAAATAGATGTAGGTTTTTCCCCCTATTAGATCGCCGTTGAGGAAACCATTACAGTTACGTTTTGCATGTGCATATGTGCAATAATTTGCAAGCTCTAAAAGCTATTATAGTCATAGGTACTTGTGTCATAGGAGAAAAACCCAACACTCGTTGTTTATCAACTCATCAACTACTTAACAACAACTTACTCACCTATAAACTTGTAGAGCTCTATAGTGACGTATAGCGACATGGGTATGATATAATAATACAATAGTAAAAACGAAAACAGGTCTTGAAGTAAATTGCCTATCGCAGTCGGGTTCTCCGGCGCTGGTCCCAAATACAAATCTCTCTCTGGGTTTCGTCGTTCGATGAGGATTTTCGTCGAAAGTGAAACAAACATTTCCATGATAAGAACCATGATGAAGAAGAGGAGGAAGCCGTTGATGGCAAGCTCGCATGATGAAAACTTGTTTCCCGAGTACTTAGAATTTAGAGCTAGTTTCGTTTCTTCCCCTGAGAACAAAGAAAGTGAATTTAATATAAAAAATAAAAATTGAAATCCAATCTAACCTATACCGAATTTCATAAGGTGGGAAAACTGGTAAAGTTTAATTTGTTATCTTTCTAAAATTCGATGGGACCATATTAGGGGTCATCCATAACTTACGTCACACAAATTTCATGATTTTTTAAGCCCCTCCCTCCCTCCATGGTGTGACGTCACATACTTTTAAATTTTACACCCAGAACTGAAAAGATCAGTTCTAAATGTTTTTTTTTAATAAAAGTAGTAACTTGTGTAGTCTTTGAAATGTGACGTCACGAAGCTTATGACCCCCCCACCCCTTGTCCCGCAATGTCACACTTCGTTGACCCCCCCTTAACATACGTGTGACGTATCTAATTTATGGATGGCCCCATAGACTAGGGTCTATGGGGCCTTTCAGTTAGGACTGAAAGTGTCATTTGGAATAGCATTTTCTAGCTTAATTTTCACAAGTCTGGCAATTTTGAGTAGGTATTTTATTGGCCTTCCCAAATGTCTGATTGCGTTGGCAAACTGGTTGGATGCGTGGACCTCCCTAAGAGTTGTTACGGTCCATTCGTTTGGGAGCTACGATGCCACAGACAGACACAGGCACATCGACACACAGACCCACAGACAGACACACAGACACATCAAACTTATAATACCCCTCTATTTGCGTCAGGGGTTAAAAAGAGTCAGAGGGACCACGTTAGATGAAGAACTTGACGATAGATAATTCTATTATAGATATTTATTTTTCTTGTGTTACTTAAATTTGTTATTTCTTGTTTGATTGATAAGCACTTTTTTTAACGTCATTTAAGAAATAAGTACTTTTTCTTTCTTTCTTCTAGATATTGGGCCAGTCAGCCCGTTAGCGTACAACCAAACGAAACGAGATGTTTTGGTGGAAACTTGCCGAAACTGAAAATTATTTTTTTGTTAGCCACTATGTCAGTTAGTATTACACTGCGGAAAGAAGCGTATCGAAAACTATTTTATTGAAAGCTCCTCCAAATGAACACTCACCTGTATAAATCGCACATCCTATAGCCCACTCCGTGTTCTTGACCCTGGAACCCCTCAGCATCAGGTTGTCCGGGGTGAGTACTAGGCTATCCAGAGTGGGGATCTCCAGCCTCCCATAGAACGTGTAAAGGTCTGTTACAGGGTGTGGTACCTCGATCTTCATGCCTTGGGGCAAGATATCTAAAGGAACGACATTTTAGACATCAACTACGAAGTCATATACCCTACACTTAGTAATGTTTACTGTAGAAATGATTTTAATGCATCAAAACATACATCCTTTCAGACATTCATTAAAAGAGATCTCACTCAACTAAGAATTGAATCATGCAAAAGCACTCTTCGATGTAAAAATAGTTATATAATGTCAATTAAAATTTATTAACATACTAGCAACCCGTCCCGGCTTCGCACGGGTACAAATTATAAATCAAAACCTTCCTAATCAATCACTCTGTCTGTTAGTGAAAACCGCATTAGATTTACCATAGCAGCGCCATCTATTGATTACTTACTCAACCCAGTCGAAAGGTATCGACATCTGTTAGAATCATTTGGAGTTAACAGATAATTGTGACTGTCAAATAATAACAGACAAATAATTAGCAATAAATTAAAATTGCGACTATAATTTGAGATTTAAACTATCCTATCTCTCAAGTTGGATCAAACTGCACATGGTGTGCGAATTTTATTATAATCGGTTAAGTGGTTTAGGAGTCCATTGAGGACAAACATTGTGACACGAGATTTATATATAGTAAGATTTCTTAGGTAATAAGAGAATTACGATTACAACGTTTTAAATTAAAACTAAAGTTTTGGCTACTAGAAAAGTGCTTTTACACCATAAATGATTTTTTAAATTGTAAAACTTAATAATTTTAAGTAAAACTTCGCATGCCTATTAAAGACGGGCTGCTTTTTAATGTTATCACTTAATGTACCATATTCTTGGTGAATAAATATCTTATCTTATCTAATGAGCAATAATAATAATAACTTGACACACCTCACACACAGCCGTCTGATCACAAACTAGGCAGAGCCTCCAGAGTTCCAGACTGCTGATAAACATACTCATAATATTTCTAAAAGCATACATATTATAGATAAATTACATCACTATTTGCCCTTGGTGGGAATCGAACCCACGACCTCTGGCTCAGCAGTCAGGATCACTAACCACTAGACCAACAGGCCAGTCAATGTATAAGTGTTTTTGTATATAAAGGTGTTGACACACTGTTCCGATCTAAGGACTAGATATAATAAATTTCCAAGTAACAACGTCGATTACAGCATTACAAGTTATGCGGAAAATCATAAATAATTACAATAGTCACAAAAACGCGTAACGCATTATTGCTGATAATGTTTCCTATCTAAGCGCGATAACTCATATCGCAATTAAACAACACAACTCATTGTGGGTTGTCCAGAACTCACAATTTTGCATATTGCTCTTTCGCATGTGTGTATTTGCGATCAAAAGGCCAGATCACCTGATATCGTACGGCTCTCGGTGCCCACACCCACCCCCTAACCTAAAACCCATGTTGCTTTAGCTGTCCTACTCAACGAAAGCAAAACAGCAATACGCTGCAGGATGAAGGTATTTCTGACAGGCGGTACTAATTCGTGTCCTAACTTCCTGTAATTACCTATTTCAACATAACATTTAAGGAAACGGTAATCAATCATGTATTAAGTTGGAATTCCATGAAAAATACTTTAATAATAACAACTTCACACATCTCACACACGGCCGTCTGATCCCAAACTAGGCAGAGCCTGTACTATGATAACCAGACTGCTGATAAACATACTTATATATTTCTAAATACATACATATTATAGATAAATTACACCCAGACACAGAACAAATGATCATGCTCATCACACAAATATTTGTCCTGGGTGGGAATCGAACCCACGACCTCTGGCTTAGCAGTCAGGGTCACTAACCACTAGACCAACATGCCAGTCTTTCCTACTTCTATTTTATGTACACACGTATAGGTATGTATTATTACGACTGTAAGAAGTTGGTGTAATAATATGATGACGATCTAAGTGAAATATTGTATTGGTACAAAATAACAAAGACGACATATATATTATAGACCAAATATCGTTAATGATATGAACAGAACATTATCACTTACACAAACACATTAAATATATAATTATGTTACAGATAAAACTCTTAATCGGTCAAAAGTAATTTAAGTTATTAGTGATTTTGACTGCTAATTAATGGAACGAAGTTCGTTATGGGGCGTTGCGGAGGGTTACCCTAGCCGGCAAGAAACGTCCGTAACGTTAAAAAAAAAGCGTAAAATGTTTATGTATAGTCTATGTGTGATGGCTATACAGTGTCTAATGTATAATCTACGTGATGACTGTTATTATTATTATTATTTATTTTTATAAATCATTGTAAATAAAATAAAGGTGTTAAGATAATTTTGTAAAGTAGGTTTTTTGATTTTTATTGATAAAAAAATCATATTAAAAAATGTATACCCGGATAATTATTTCTTTATACCTCGAATAGAACTTGAAATTAATGTTTTTATAATAAGGTACTTCGTTCCTATCTGGTGTCCCACGACACCACATAGTTTTTTTTTAACCAGTAAAGCATCGGTCAAAGTAAGTTTTAACTGATTAGAATGTAAATAAAAATATATTACCTAACCTAATAATGCTTTTATGTACTATAGCATCAGTGAAAACTCACTTTTAACTGGTTAGAATGTACCTAATTAAAAACATCTACCTAATCTAATAACTAATAATACTTTTAACCAGCTCGATTGGGCAAAACTATTTTTGAATTTTAATTTCAGTCAAAAGTAGTTTTGACTGGTTAAGAGTTTTGACTGCAACAGATAAGTAGAACTATTAACACAATATGTAATCGTTAAGGCGTCAATCGGTTTATCTAAAGCGACCATTCGCTTAACATACACGTCTGATATAAATTTCGTTGAGAGCAAACTAAGTATGAGTTATATTTCTGTTTTTTTTTTGTAATTTTAAGGAGGGAGCATAACTGGACTTCTGAGCATAGAGCTTCATAATGGCACATCGTTGTTTTGTTCGTTTAAATCTAATCGTGCGTTTACACACTCGCGTTCAAACCGACATTCAACGTGCACAAGCACGGGCACACGTATGTGAACAGGCTGTTTGTGCATATTTGCGTGAATAAGTAAGTGCGCTGGCTGCGTGGCAGGCTGCATGCCAGGCTGCGCGGCGTGCGTGTAAACCCACCATAAGATTACCAATTCACTTTTCTCTTAGTTTTTCTTCTTGTTATTGACACTGTGTATGTATATAGGTACATAGGTTTTGTAAATCTAGATATAGTCGTTAAATTTTAGTGATAACAGGTACTAAGTTATCACAAAATTTTATTTAAGTACACATGTAATAAAAAAATATTGATAACCATAATAATATAACCATGAATCACAATCAACATATATTTTATATTACACATACGAGTAATATCAGACGTTCAACACAACACAGTCCATAAAGGCACGTCACAAAGTACAGCACACACTTAAGTACCTGGAGTATACCCCACCAAAGGCGGGGGCACCCTCAAAGTCTTCAGGTTTGTCTCTCCATCAAGGTTCGCTGTGGTCACAAAGCACTTGCCCTCTTCTCCTGCGGAACATAGCAACACCAGATCGGCCGGGACCTCCCTGCCGCGACGTACTCTGACTAACGCCCCCGGTGCTATAGACGAGTTTCGGACTTCTTTGATTACGCCTTTGTGAACTATTTCGACTGTAAAGGAAGAAAAACGGGTTAAGAAGCTTTTCTATAGTTTTTTTAGTATCTAAGAAAATATCGAGGGTGTATCTGACAATGGAACTCTTAGGTACTTAAATCACTGAAAGGTCATGAGTTTAGTATGCAGTTACAAGAAGATTCTTTTTTTAAACTATCCGTTTAGAAGATAAGACCTTTTGAATTTCCAGGTATTATCGCCTCCGCTTCTCATAAAAGCAGGTGGAATATGTTAGAGATTTTAAATCGATACGTATTTTTTAATTTTGGAATTATTCAATCTGTTTTTGAGAAAATTCATAAAAACTTAAGTCAAAAATATGCATGTTGGTTTTTATGGATTTTTTCAAAAAATAATTTTGTTTTGCCCTTTCTTTTATATAAGTAGGTAAGTGTTCCACTGTCACTTACACACTATAGGTATGTATACATAGGGATGATAATGTGTCTTACGAAACTGCGTTGTGAATAACGCGTGCCAACTTACAAAAAATCCTTAGGGGAATATTATATTAAGCATCATACTGTTATCTATTTATAGAATATCATATTGAGTACCGAGATAAACTGATACATATCGCACACTACATTGATCAAGGTCTTTGTCTAGGTTTATCTCTATAGTAAATATAAAATTGACTGACACATTCCACGTTTATTGAAAAAAAAAATTAAAAATGTATTAGGAAGTACGATTTTTTTTTAATGCTATAGGTCAAGGTCGAGCAGACGGGTCACCTGATGGTAAGTGACTCGCCGCCCATGGGCACTTGCATCTCCGTCACAAGTGCGTTGCCGGCCTTTAAGGTAGGAGTAGGGGAAGGGGGAAAGAGGGGGAAGAGGGAGAGAGGAGGGGAGAGGGGAAGAGGGGGAAAGGGAAGGGTTAGGGCCTCCGGTAACCTCACTCACTCGGCAAAAAGCAATGAAGCATTGCTTGACTGCCGGTTTTCTGTGAAGCCGTGGTATCACTCCGGTCGAGCCGGCCCTTACGTGCCGAAACATGGCTCTCCCACTGTTTATTATGCCCTTCTGGAACAATTTTGTGAGAGTTTCCACGGCTACTGATATAGCAATAAATGTCCTGCCCTTTGAGTTGTGACCCGTTACACTAGGGAGTATGTCCTAGCAAATGGGTCCTACGGTCGAGAATCGGTAAACACCTGCAGCCAGATGGACTGACGACCTGAAGAAGGTAGCTAGAATGAATGCGGAAGGCGGAGGCCCGGGTGCTCTCATGCATATTGAAAGAGGCCTATGATTGATTGAGTAAAGTAGCTTCTGTCATATGACTGCATTTCGTTTAAAAATATTTGCTTCCGTTTATTAATCTTGTAATTGTACGGGAAAATTTAAGAGCAGACGGTCTGTTTATCAGCACCTGCAGGCCACAGTATGCCTGTTAGCTTATCTAGATTAACGTCGTTGAACGTGGTTTCCAGAGGAAGCTAGTGTCCGGTGTCCTGTCCTGAGACTGTGGTCTGCGGTAGTATAATGCTAAGACAACCATTTATGTTATGTGAAAAGTGGAGGGCCTGAATGCCTGAATGCGTTGAAGAGCGCATATGGTAGTATCTTGAATCTTACTACGTCAAATCACTACATCACTACATTTTAAAAAACAAAGTCTCCCGCCGCGTCTACCTGTCTGTCTATTCGCGATAAACTCAGAAACTACTGAACGGATTTTCATGCGGTTTTCACCAATAGATAGAGCGATTCATGAGGAAGGTTTAGGTATATAATTTATTAAGGTTTTGTGTAAATTGGTTGAAATATGACGATGATTGTTGAAGATGTCTCTGCTACCCGTGCGAAGTCGGGACGGGTTGCTAGTGCTATATAAGTACTGATCATGATCAGAGAGGTGTCTTTTAGCGTTTTTATTGTTTTCTAACAAAACATTGAAAGGCAGTAGAAGTCCAGAGAATCCAGTTCAGCCAAGTGTCAAGTCTTACCATCTAACGCGGCTTAATCTCACAGAAAGGTGGGAGAGGAAGGAAACTATTATTCAGTTTAATAGCTTAGCTAATTTGACTCAGCTGAGAGCTGACGTGGTACCTTCACATTACAATTATTCAAGTAATGGGTATCTAAAGCATTTGCAGATAGCAATTTGAAGTGGCATTGACATACAAGTTTTACGTGGGAGAGCCATGCTTCGGCACGTATGGGCCGGCTCAACTCCGCTCGATACCACGGCCTTACAGAAAACCGGCAGTGAAGCAATGCTTGTGAGTGAGTGATCCTTCCCTCTCCCCTTTTCTCGTCCTTCCCCTCTACCCTCTTCCCCCTTCCCCCTCTTCTCCTACTCCCACCTTAAAAGGCGGCAACGCACTTGTGACTCTCGAGTTACAGGTGCCCATGGGCGGCGGTAGTCATTTACCATCAGGTGACCCGTCTGCTCGTTTGCCCATATATGCAATAAAAAAAATACACGTTTTCAGCTGAATCGATACAAATGAATCGCATTTACACGTGAGGTTCGTAAATGGCGGCTAAGGACTTACAAGCGCAGGGTCACGACCACTTCCCCTAATTAACTGCAAGTGTGTGTCTCGCAGTGCCTTGTAATGTTAACTGCTGGTAAATATTTACCCGGAGCTGTTAATGAACACTAAGTACTAACGAGTTACTGCGCGTGAATATTCTAGTGCTAACTAATTACTAAAGCCTTTTTTGGTGCTTATAATTGGCGCGTGTACACAGAAGATAGGTCTCTCAATACCTTTTAATAAATCCATGGTTGAATCTATTCTTTCGGAGAATTATTTGTGATAAAACTTGGGTGACAGTGGAGGTAGTCTCTCATTGGAGACCATGGTTCTGGGTATCGTCCTTAGCCTCTCGCTACGAACGATAGCCAGAACAATGGTCTGAGACATTGTGTAGTTAAGGCCTAAGACGCAGCGGAAAGGGAACATGATCGCTAACTTGAGGATAGCAGCAGCAGTAGCAGAAGCAGGTCCGATACAGATCTGCAGGTACGCAATGGGGTTTCTCGTAGAGGTAAACCGTATCTACTAGACCTAAAAAAAATCCTTTCAAATTATTTCTTTTTAACCGACGAAAAAAAAGGAGGTTCTCAATTCGACCGTATCTATATATTTTTTTTATTATGTATGTTCCTATTTTATTATTTGGCGCCGACTCAAAATAGGTTTATATAAAATTTGATAGTTTATGTAAATAAGCTCAATACTTAAGACTTAAAAGGTTTATTTATTTTTTGCTTTTCATCGGTTTAATTTTATGTTAAAAAGATTTTTATTTAATGATTTTTTCCATCATCAGCTCAGCTACATGATGTGATAATTTCTATACGAAAATACCTAATAAAGTAATCAAAAGTAAACAGAAACACTATTCGTTCCTACAATTTTCGAGGGTTTCTCTCAATTTTATCAGGATCCCATCATCAGATCCTGACTTCCTTGACATGGGACTACCCTTGAGATATACCCTATCTAACAAAAAAAGAATGATCAAAATCGGTTCATAAATAACGGAGAGAGAGCCCTCTCTCCGTTATTTCACATTATTTCACAATTTTTTGGAATTGGTTTATAGCTCTGTTATTAGTAATTAATGATGTAACAATTTCTGTGTGAGAGAAGAAATAAATGTATTTATTATTATTAAAAAAAAATGTATTTATTATTTATGAACCGAACATAGATAAAAAAAATTAGTTTGTTTTAAATTTGATAGTTTATGTAAATAAGCTCAATACTTAAGACTTAAATGGTTTATTTATTTTTTGCTTTTTAGTTCTTTTCGTCGGTTTTATTTTTTTGTTAAAAAGGTTTTTATTGCTGAATGTTGTAGGTATTGCTTACAACTTGACGCTTTTAAGCAACTTTTTAAGAACTTTATTGTCTTCCAAGACCATCACATTATAAGCGGCTACCTCCAGCACTTGACATGGTTGCCATACATAATCAGGTGATAGTGAAGCAAAAGAAATACATGAATGGAACCATGATGATCACTTCTATCACATTCAAATGAATGGTCCTTTTAACACTCTGTATAAGAAATTACTACAAACATTAAATACATACTTATATTTGTATTTATCAATTACATAAGATAATAAATAAACCGAATGACGTACCTACTAGGACATTGTTTGATATTTACAAGATAAGATGTAATTGTATTAAAAAAATATTAATTAAGTTTTGGATTATTTGAGATTATATTGATATGGTTTAAGTATTAATTATTTTATCAGACTGCATGTAGGGTATTTACTTTATATACTTTATACTTTCAAAGCATCGCAACGGCTGAATGAATTTTAATCAATTATTTGTTTGCCTTTCGATTCATCAAAATTGTATTAATGTTTTAAAACATAATTCTTTAAAAAAACCGACTTCAACAAAAAAAACTATTCCATAAAAGACTCATATATGGTTTTCTCATGGATGCCATTGTCAGAACTGGACCAAATGAAATGGGAGCACACGGGAAGCACCAGCTTCCAAATAAAAAAAGAATCATCAAAATCGGTTCACCCAGTCGAAAGTTCTGAGGTAACAAACATAAAAAAAAACAACTTAATACAGTCGAATTGAGAACCTCCTCCTTTTTTGAAGTCGGTTAAAAATGGCATCGTATACCGCAACATAGCAGTAGAGACTTAACGAAGATTTCTTTGAATGCAATGAGATCGACAAACATAAAAGGCCCAACTGGAAATAAGCGATTGCCTACACATACTTGCAACTATCGTTGTGGTTTATTTGCTAATAAGGTGTGCGTGACACTGAAATTTCGTGACTCAGTTATGGTCTGGGTCTGACTAACTGCGCTATTAACCATGCCACAGATAAGATAATAGTTACGTAAAACATACAACCTTTCACACAAAATCGAAAATACCTACGCTATAATATCCTACAAAATTTAAATAATAACACTTGGCCACAGATAACATAATACTATACTAGTACTTGGCGTTAGCTGCAACCAAAAATATATCTTGAGCACACTAATCAGAGTTGAGAACGCTTTGCCCACCACGTGACGCTAGTATCAGGTGTCTTTGGGTCTCGCGCAGTAGCCCACACTCTAGGGTTGTACAAAGATGCTGAATGGTTTGATAAAGGAAAAACTAGAATAAATAATTTAATTATTTATTTATTTGATAATCAAATATATGAGTTAAGTTTTATGAAATGATAAATAGGTTTAAATTCCTCTATGGCTCATTTTATAAGGTTTTAACGAAATAATAACATACATCTAGTAATAATGTAATACATATTTACTTATACATATATATTAATAAATCGTTTAGTAATAACTTACATCTCTTATGATATATTATAATATATATATATATATATAATTTAAAAATGACAAATTTTCATTTCATTTCTTTTAAAACTGAAAATGAGACTCTATAAGATTACCTATGTATTAATAGGAGCATATTTTTTACGAAACACGGAACGAAACGGAAAAGGACGGCATAGAAAGATTGTTCTGATGATTTAGGTAGACCCTGATGTATAGATCAGAAAGATTCAGAAATAAAAACTATAAAAAAACCGGCCAAGTGCGAGTCGGACTCGCGCATGAAGGGTTCCGCACCATCGTACAAGATTTAATACTGTAAGCCAAAAAAAAATACGTCTCTAGTAGGGGAGCCCCCTTTAATTTTTAATTTATTTTTATTTCTATTATTTGTTGTTATAGCGGCAACAGATATACACATTCTGTGAAAATTTCAACTGTCTACCTATTACGGATCATGAGATACAGCCTGGTGACAGACAGACAGACAGACAGACAGACGAACAGTGGAGTCTTAGTAATAGGGTGCCGTTTTTACTCTTTGGGTACGGAACCTTAAAAAACGAACGATTTATGCAATTATAAACGTATAACATATGAGACAAAGTTTAAATGTGGGCGAAGTAACTGAAAAGTCGAAAAAGGCTCACTAGTCATGGCTTGGATATCGGATTAGAAAGCATTAAGGCTGCTTCACACATATCAGTGAAGTCACAGTTCCGGCACAGTACCGCTACCGTAATAATTATTCTTTCATACATTCTCTATGACCGCATCCACACCTGTCAGTGTCAGTGACGGTACAGTGCTCTCGGTGACAGTGCCGTCACTGACACTGAGAGGTGTGGATGCGTTCATAGAGAATGTATGAAAGAATAATTACTACGGTGGCGGTACTGTGCCGGAACTGTGACTGCACTGATATGTGTGAATCGGCCTTTAAGGGAATATTGGGAAGAGGGTACCTACTGAATGCAATCATTGTTTCACTGCCGGTTTCTGTGAGGTCGTGGTATCACTCCGGTCGAGCCGGCCCATACGTGCCGAAGTATGGCTCTCCCACTATAATAAATCTCTGTGTCAAATTTCATCGAGATCCTTTTTGCGTAAAAGATTAAGAAACATCAATCCATCCATCCATCCATCCCCACAAACATTTACCTTTATAATATTAGTAAGATAAGATATATAGTTAGGATTAGAACGGGTAGGGCTCCTTCTTAAGGTCATCACACACGGTAACGGCACGGCTCCAACCCAGAAATAATCCAAGCTTAGATTTGAATGACAACTTAATTGCTGGGGTGGAGCCGTGACGGTATAGTGTGTGATGAGCTTAAGGCTTTAGGTCAATTAAGCTGCTATTTAATAGGTACAGTGCGGGAGGCTCGACAAAAGAGAGTTGGTAAGGTTGAAATGAAAGTCCTTGCGAATGCAAAAATCTGGATAATAGAAAAAAATAAATCCTTTGTCTTGGGTGCTATTTGTGCTTGTTTTACAATAAACTGGATTTTAAAGCCATCATTATCACCGATATACTTGCCCATAGTCTGATAGTGGTGATTGTTCGATAAGAGCGACACGAAAGTATTGTTAGAATCATCATTCCTTACGACGAAAATGATAACCGAATAAAACCGGTTTTCGAGGTTGTGGATATGTATTATTGTATGTATAGCGATTATTGTTATGCCATATAGGATTATGGACTGATGCCATAAAAGCTTATATCTCCGAATGTCTTTAAAATCATTATTTGTAGCGGCTGAAAGGGACTCTGCATACAATTTATCTTCTTAACAGTGACAGCACGAAACTCAATCAACTGTTATAATTAAGAGTATGTTCAAGTACGTACTTAAGCAAGATTTTAGTAATTCGTTATCCCTCCTTCCCTCTGTCAACGAAAGTAAGCAATGCTCAAACGCTCTCCTATGCTTACGTAGGCATTGGTATAATGCTCAAAAATGTGTTTGCTTCTGTAAAGTAATTAATGAGCAAATACCCAAGACACAGATAAGATAATAGTTACTTCATAACCCAAGACAAGAAAGAGTAATTTATTGATGACGATATATTATCTAAGTAATCATGACATGACATTAATCTCTATACAAAAAATAAAAATTTTAATGCATCTGAATGTTTGTAAACATTTTTATTATTTGTATGAAGATTAATGTAAATGTTTGTTTACATGTCATGTTTACCTAGATAATATATCGTCATCAACAAAAACACGGTAGGTACATAGACCACAAATATTTTTGAAGTGAAAACTTCTTTAGCGGCGTTGTGCAATTTTCGAGATGGGTAAAAAATGGTAAACTCGAGTCAGGACACGTGACCCTGATCGAAAATGTATGGAAAATGTCGAGTGTCATATATTTAAAAAATATTTTTATGACGAGATCGAAAATTCGTAAGACGGAGGCGAGTTTCTTATATTTACAGACAGGGACAGGGACTGAGACTGGAACAGGGACAGGGAGAGAGAGAGAGAGAGAAAGAGAGAGAGAGGGACCTGAACTCGTGACGTCACGCGTTTTCAGTTCGTCGTTTTGTTTAAGTTTTCACTTAAAATTAATGTAAAAAAAAAATTGGCAGTCTTGGGACTACCGACCCAAAACTGCCAATTTTTTTTTTACATTTTTGTCTGTCTGCCGCAAGTATGGAAAAATTGCATGTAAGTAGATATAATAATTTAGTCCAGCTGACGGCGGTGTACCTGCGACTTTTAGATCTATTTTTGAGGAAGAAAGTTAACACTTTATTTCCATTTTAAAAGAGCATGAGCATTTTGCCGCGCAACACCTAAACCCCCTCTACTATTTAAGCGCTAAGTTCTTGTCTACGATAATATAAAAAGTTTTGTAGAGATGTAATAAGCAAGCACGAATACTATTATATATTAGGCCTACAATGTAATAATAATAAAGTCTAAATTCAATGACACAGGCCATGCACATATCTCTTTAAATATTACGTAATAGTTTTAATCCTAATCAAAAACCATTGTCACTGCGTTCTTAAAGTTGATATATCAAAGCAGCATGCTAAGAAAAGCGTCGATCGATATAATCACTCACCAATCTGATTATTGACCTTGTTGTCAGACTTGTGCCGCAGCCAGTCTTCATATCCCTGCTTGACAGCAGTCACAAGCACCATAAAACTTAATGGCGCTATACTTGTGAATGGTGAAACTGGACTATCTGTGGAAAAAAAACATTAATAAGAATACATTACAGTCTTCCTACTCCCACCTCTTCTTATAGTATATATGTAAAACAAAATTTATGTGCTAAAAGGAAATTCCATAAACTATGTCAAGAACAAGCAGATGTATGCACATATCCGGAAAACATTATGAATAATCAGATATGAATACATAAGATCATCATCATGCATATTTACAGAAGTCTCATTGATCAAATATTCTCTAAATTAACGGCGACATACACGCGACATACTATGGGATTCAAATAAGAATGAGAGATGAATGAATGAGAGAAAGTCAGTCCGACTTTGCGCCATATTGTGATGTCATAGCTGTCAATTAGAACCCATTAGGTGACATGAGCAAAATAGATATTTTTAAAATAATCAATTTATTTACATTAACCAGACAAGTGCGAGTCTGACTCGCGCACCGAGGATTCCGTAAGCAAACAAACTTGTATGTAGATAGTACGTCCATCTCAGGAATTAACTCTTGAAGATTTTTACCAGACTTCTCAGAGAGAGAAACTTAACTTTGCAGTTCTAAAATATTCTCCTATACATCGAGGTACGACACAGCCAACTTTTAAACCCCAAAATATAAGTTTGTAATCACAAAAACTTTTTTTTTAATGTGATATAATAACAAATTAATGTCTTTCCGACTTTTTCCTTTACTTGTGCTGTCAGACCTTGCTTCTTACCAAATTTCATGATTCTAGGTCTATGGGAAGTACTCTATACGTTTTGATTTACCTGCGAAATGTTCAAATTTGCTATAATCTAATGCTTAATGACCATAACTTTTGATTGTGTTGACTTAGAAGCTTAATTTTTTTTACAGCTTCAAGGGGCCGCAGATATAAGTATTTGGTATCAATTTCAACTTGATGCGTCCACAGGTTTCTGAGAAAAAGGGTCTTGACAGACAGACAGACTGACTGACAACAAAGTGATTCTATAAGGGTTCCTTTTTCCTTTTGAGAAACGGAACCCTAAAAAATATAAAAAATGGATCAGATATTTTTCTATTGCAATTATGTGAAAAGGACTACAATAAGCTAAAGGTGTCCAGTAAACCTATAGGGTGTTAATGAAACGCTCCCGAAAAAGAAGACAGACGTACTAATGGTATAATGATAGTACTAATGGTACCTTTGATGATGGGTCAAAAAAACCAATCCTCAATCAAGTGCAGCAAGTTGCTGGACAAACTAAAAATCTAACCACCTTATCTCAATAAAGTATCGGGCTTATTAAATTAAAGTTAATATAATCTAACGAACTGCAGTTCGGTAATTTACATTACAGTTAGTATTGTTCTAAATACCGTATTTACTAAGTTCGTATGTACCTACCTTACACTAAAAATGGAAAAAATAAACACTTTAAAAAAAGTTAAACTGACTTTAAAATGCACTAACAAAGGGCACTGAAAAGTGAAAAATAATGGATTTCAATATAACTTAATTGAAAATATTACATTCCTACTACATACAATCTGTTTACAGTACTAAGTATTACTTATTGCGTTTCGAGCTTGGCACCCACTTCAAATAGACCAGTAGATAGGTACCTGGTGCCTTTATAATGTTACCTATTATTTTAAAAGTGTCACATATCTATTTAGTCTTTTAATTTCGAAATCGATTATTTTTCTTTTTTCCCTTTCTTAGTGCATTTTGAAGTCGGTTTGCCTTTTTTTTTTAAGTGTTAACCTACGTGGGTCACACTGAAAGTTTTTAGAATAAGCCAGCATTGATATATAGTTCGAATTAGGAACTCTTTGGAAATCCGTAGATGTTTAATCATTCTATATCTCATGTGTTTTTACAAATTGTCGTGCATCGAAATGGATTTGACTGCTGGTATCGAAATACTTAATCAGCGCATTTTTTTTACTATTTATCCAAAAATAAATATGCGTGGTAATCCAAAATGTATATATTTTAGTACCTTGACTGGGCTATCAAGGAAATACATCCAGATAAGATAAAAGATATGTAGAAGTTACTTCAGTTTACAGTACGCTTAGCCTGTATAAAGACTACTGGATTAGTTCGGCGGCTTACAAAATGTATAATATTTCCAAGTAGTAGTAATAGATATTACAGCAAAGCCGTGGATTCACCTCGCCTCTAGCTTTTTATTTAAAGCTTAATTTATGAATCAGGAAGAAAATTGTTTGGTCAGAATTATTTTATATATTTTTTGTATATAATTTTGAAAACGATTGAAGTTAGATAATGATATGAAGCAAGTTACGTTAGGTAGCTAAAAAAAAACAAAGGATATAACAGCTATAACTACAGACGCACCGGGGGCCGGAGGGCGGAGGGCGTTTAATGACCTCCAGCCACCTTAGGAAGTGGCCTGCGGCCGGCGAACTTTTTGGGGAAGTCGTCGTCCGAACAGATACAGGCCCGAGAGGCAGCACGCAGTGTTCCGCGAGCGCTCTCAGAGGAGTGCGGCCGACGGGTGATGGTCGCACCGGGTGACGGGACCCGTCTAGGGTGAGATGGGTCAATGCCTTTCGGAGGTTGCGGTAGAATGCAACAGCGATTCTCGCTCCCCTGCTCATAGGCAAGTAGTGGAACACCGGGGTGGTTTTTAGCCGGTATGAGTCCGACAGACCCCTTCGCCTTCCCAAGGCGGAGGGCATCCACGTAGGATCTTTCACGTCGCTATAACTACAGACATACATCTGTCTCTGCCCTTTTCCCAACTAAGTTGGGGTCGGCTTTCAGTCTAACTACGATACGGCGGAACTTTGATATTTTACGTGAAGCGACTGCCATCAGACCTCCACAACCCAAGTACTAGGCCATATCAAAGTTCTGTAGTTAGACCTGGTCGTCGCACTTTTAAGGGTTGCAACTACCCGTAGCGAATGCCACAGATATTCGTATGGCAACCGGGACATACAGCTTAACAAGCTCTCCGAGGCATGGAGGGGTCTCAATGTGTTAAGAATGGTCACCCATCCTAAAACTGATCTGGCTAGTATTACTTAACCTAGTAATGTGCTAACCTACTCGGTTACCACTTAGCCACGAGTCCATACAGAAATGATAGCGAGATAGAATAATACACATTTCTTCAAACGCATCTCATTGTACTAGATATTTATGGAAGTTGTTACATACCTCGTCGGTGTTAAGTTAAGAATATTGCGACTCTAAGCGAGTTAACAATAAGAGATTCACACTCGGGAATATTCTGCAGGCTTCCTGGCCGAATAGCCGATTATTCGGCAAAAGTATTAAGCTGACGGATGGCAGGAAACTTTTATCGACATTTTTGTTTGTACTCTCCACTGTTTTAACGCCTCCCGCAATGACCCACACAAGGGCATCCGTCTTCTTTTATGAATTGCTTGCTACGAGGAGTATTCTGCCGAGAAAGCATAGCCCATATCGAGACATCGAAAGATACAACTCAGTTGCAACTATTGCCGGACAATTCAGAAATATTAGTTCTCTGCAGCACAATCTTCCACTGCAATATTTTTATTACGATTCAAATGCATGGACAGATGTTTTTTTTACATATTATGGAAGTTTATTATGTATGAGTATTTTATTGAGAGATTAAAAAGTAGAGTACAAAAAGAAATCGTTTTCTTTTACCAATTATCAGACTACAGACAAATAAAATATATATATATACGCCTCACGCCCTATTGCTGTCATCGAACCTTTCTTAGCCCTATTTATTCATCAGTATACTGCCGCTCTTGACAGTATAGGTCATTCGAGACCTACCCGCAACGAATCACCCACTCACAGGAGCCTCTAACAAAAAAACCGTAGTATTCGGTATTCGGCCGAATAGTACCTAGATATTCGGTATTTTGCCGAGTAGTATGAAAGTAGCCGAATAGGCCGAATACCGAATGAAGGGGGGAGAGGGGGAGAGAGAAGGGTTAGGGCCTCCGGTAATCCCACTCATTCAGCGAAATACAACAAAGCATTGCTTCACTGCCGGTTTTCTGTGAGGCCGTGGTATCACTCCGCTTGAGCCGGCCCATACGTGCCGAAGCATGGCACTCGCACTATAAAAATGTACCTATGTATAAATTATAAATATGAATGTAAGTTTGTTTATATCTTTGTCTATTATGCTTTAACGCCCACATTACCTACTACTTAACCAATATGAAATTTTGCATACCTACACGTTGTTAGAATAGGACATAGACTACCTTTCATCGAGTAAAAAGTACGGTCCCCAAAAAAAACTTTAACTTCATCGAAGCAATAGCTATTAATCAATAATACTTTGCCTCGTTGTCAGATTTCAATGTTTTTTTATCACATAGGTACCTATAATAAGATCTTATGATGTGAAAGAAACCGATGATTCATAAAAAATCATTGACAAATCATCCACTAAAACCGTTTCTTCAATCATTTTGATCGATCGTTGCTCAAAAGGGATTGAATGTCGAAATACTTATACTATGTATGATACCTACTTCAATTGTAACAATAGTCTTGTAATAAAGTGTCATCAGTCGTGTGTAACTTGATAATTTTACGTGATGGCTAAATAATTCAGATTTAGATGATGCGTGGTGGCCGACATCAGACATCGTAGAGTGTAGGCACAAAAAACTCACCCTCGGTCTGTAGACCCCAACGATGACTACAGCCTAGGATAAACCTCAACGAATTGCCATAGACATATTTTACATTGCTGCCCAATATTCCTGAAGATACATCGTGTAGAGGCGAAACACTTGTCGATCTATTATTACATGTCAGCGGAAGATTGCAAGCTAAGGCTTTGGAGGTACCTGCCACGCCTGGCAAGTATATCTCACTGGGGAGGGTGTTCGGTGCCCATTATAGAGAATTGGCTGGAGAGGCTATTGGTGTGGGAAGCCTTTTGCTAAACGCCATGTCCATTGTCCAAAGTGAGAATGTTTGGGATTCTGCCTCCTCGTTTTGTGAAGAAGTGCTATCAACTTAAGAGGCGGCGGAAAGGGAACAGGAGAGGGCTAGTACTCCCCATGTGGTTCAGGCACCGGAGAACGCAGAATGATCTGCAAAGCTGCTCGTTACTCGATCAGAGCAGGCCTGATACGGTGGCGTGACGTGTTCTGTCTGCACCTTTCCGACGGAAAGATGGCAAGGTCCACCACACGTAAACTAGTAAAGTGCGCCGAGGTTCTCAAGGATTTGGTTCCTAGGGTATGCCAGAGTCTCTTGCAATACCTGTGACGAAACACCGTGGGACATTGTTGGTTCTATTGCGATATACCACTTCACCGCTAGCCCCGGTGAGGTGATGACCCGTGTTGGTTTCCACACGATAAACATTACACTGATTGTGTAATGTCCGTTAAAAGGTATCTTTGTTAAGGGACTCATCTTCATTAAATTCGCATGGTAACGAAATCGGTTCATATTTGCCGGAAATCTGAGGTAACAAATAAAGAAAGACCTTCCTACATAAACGTTATTTTAAAAGTTGGGTAAAAATTTATGCGTGATGCAATAATGTTTTGTCAGAAATAATGCTTTGCTGAGGATGCAAGGTAAGGTGTTTGTGACAATATTACTTTATAAACAACATTTTTAACCATTTTCGGGGACATCCGCACATGCAACGTAACACTGTACGTAACGAAATACAGTCCGGCATTTTCAAAGTTAATGGGTGAATTTTCAAAAACCGGGATATAGTACCTATACTGTTACTTTTAATACTACCAATTTTGACATTTCTAACTTCAAAAATGACGAAGTTTCCTTCCAATTTTCATTTCCTATTTTAACATATTCCTTATATGATGTAGTTATCCGAAAAAAAAAGGCTTTCGGATAATTACATTCTCCAAATCATCAATCATCGTCTTACTCCAAATTTCACGTATCTACGACCAGCGGTTGATCCATCAGTCAGTCAGGACAAAGCCTTTCATATATAATAGATAACGATTCTTTTTCTATTGAATATTTCATACTTTCGAAGTGAGTGGACATAACAATTTAAAACAATGAACTCGATTGCGATGAAACTTGGAATGTAGATAGCTGGAGACCTGGATTAACGAATCGGCTACTTTTTATCCCGATAATCCCACGGGATCGGGACTTACGCGGGTAAAACCGCGAGGCGCTGCCAGTAGCTAATAAAAGTTTCTAGTGAGGATGTCATAGTTTGTTTCTTTTTAAAAAACTTTATAGATAGCAAATAATAATTTACTAAGTAGGTACCTGATAACAATAACACATTAACGTTATCTGTCATCAACCGGTGTAATAATTATTACATCTATACTAATATTATAAAGCTGAAGATTTTGTTTGTTTGTTTGGTTAAACGCGCTAATCTTAGGAACTACTGGTTCGAATTGAAAAACAATGTTAGTGTTGGATAGCCCATTTATCTAGGAAGGCTATTTAACATCACGATACAACCAATAGGAGCGGAGCATCAATGAAAAATATTGCAAAAACGGGGAAAATTTATAAACGCGGATGATGTTGAGCGGGTCAGCTAGTTTGTAATAAAATGAGTGTACCATTACCATTGCGTAATATTACTTGTTTTGAGTATTTTATTGGCCTTACCAAATGTCTACTGCGGTAGCAGAACGGAAATGGTTCTTTCGTATAAAAACCACCCTGGACGCCTACATGGCATTGCACAGTTTGGACTTACATATGTAGACTTGGATCCTTGAGTTTGTTTCGGCGTTTCTTCTCGAGGCTAGTTATAGGAAATTTAAAAAAGAAATCGACGTGTAAAAATGTCTAAAACGACCTATTTGCGAAATAAATTAATTTGTAATTTATCACTATCCAATCTGATTATCGGACGACAAATCGTTTTATTTTTCGTTGTGAAAGTGGTTTTGTCTGTTCGTTACGATTAAAATCAAACGATGGTTAGCCGGGAAGGGGTTAGGGCCAGCGGCTCAGTTCTAGTGTAAGCTTTGAATGGAATTTGAACCTGCAACAGACACAGCCCGTCTGACGGAAAGCATCATGACCATTGTATTCTGGGAGTTCGTGGAGCCTTCATTTACATATCGTATACACCAACTCTGTTAAATTCTAAACCGCAACGCGTTTCCTAACAAGCTTTTATTTTACTATTATACATTAAAATTCGAACTTTAAACTTTATTATTTTTCTTTTTTTTTAAAGGGTACTGTTTATAACATGTTTCGCAACACCTGTTTGGCATGTCAAACGTCATGGCAAACGTCAGAGCAATATCATTTGTTATCGGTGTATTTTGGGCGTGAGGCGCATATTAATATTAACGTCGACAAAGGTACTCATTTGAATAGGTAGAACAAGTATGTTTATTATTATCTAAAACAAAACTCTCCATGAAAATTGGAGAAAGTAGTTAAAAGAATTGCTACATTTCAATTAGCTGAGAAACACAAGCTAGTACTCATATATCTCAATCAATTGAAAAGTATTTTTTCTTTAAACCGTAAAATACTTTATGATAAGAAAAATTACATACACTGGACTTCTATCCCAAACAGATCGGGCCTCTGGTCTATAGATATTAAAGAAGTACAACGGCTTAAGGAAGATATGGCCTATATCCAGCAGTGGACTACAATAGGCTAATTGTTTGATTGAAAACACACTTTAATTTGAAATAAAACGAAATAATCAAGCTTGACCTCTAAAAATTAGACGTTTTAGGTGGGCGCCTATGTAGGATGCATTTTTATGAATGTATAACGAAAAAAAAAACACCTATGAAAGTCTTCGTGAACTATAACAGGTGTAGAACATTTATTATTAATATTAATAGACCCAGAAATTTACAATGGAATAGGTAGATTCTGTGTGAATAGGTGAGTTATAAAAACGACTACTAAATTGCGCTATTAGTTCAGTCTTCACTTCAGGTAATAGAAGCATTCATTTTAGGTAAAACCACAGAAGTACGAGTCCGAATTGTACAGTCTTGTAGACTACATGAGTACCTACTTTAAAATGTCATGGCTAAAAGGCTAAAATATGAATAACACATTTGTTAGATCTACGAGAATGAAAGTTTATAAAGTTTGTAGTTAGTTTGAGACTATGCATGTTGGAATTTATGCACATCATGCACACACATAATGCACCTTTAATACGCTAAATGACACTATTATGCTCAGTACAGAATAGAAAATTGTTGCGATAATAATAGAGACAAGAAAAACTGAATTGTTTCTAAAAAAGCAAATGACATCCTATTTTTAATAAATTCTTTTTGAAGTCTCTGTAAATGGTGTGCATTTGCACGTCATAAACATGTATGGCATCGGAATTTAAAATTAAATAGCTTGAACAACTATAATATGCAAATGCTCCGTAATTAGACAGAATATGTAATTATATAGTTGTATTTTATTCTATTACAGCTGCTATTATAGAATTAAATATTTATTCGCTAGATTAATTGCTTTGACTGAAATTCTATGATTAATAAATTAAATGTCATTATGCTAGTACATGAACTTGACACGGTTCTCGAGTTTTTACGAGTAATTACTGGGCTCACTTAAACGTCATCTGATGTGCTTATTTTTTTATTCATTCTTGTCGTACCACACTTATGTACAGCTCAACATTCGAATCAGGAATACTATTGTGGTTTTAAGACGCAGAGAAGTCCGCTCCATTGGTTTTAAGGTCAATTGAGCCATTCGGCACCCACAACGCCTCGCCTCGTGCGATTATTATTCTTCATATGGACTTCTATGGATATGCGCTCACTATTTCAACTCGGTAGCGTCGCCGGATTGCCTCGCTCACAAGCTATCCATGCGTAGACGGCGAGTGGAACCACACGGTGACAACTTGCTGCTCGTAATGCTTGCCTAGCGTTGATATTGTAAACGCACGGGTCCCGAGTGGACCGCGCGCTGCCCGCGAGTGACACGTGTAGACCTACTGCCAATCGCTCGCTGACAGCTTGCTCGGAAATTCATGGACCACACGATGTCCACTCGTTGACTACGCGACGATCATTCTTGACCACACGACGTTCATTGGTGAGAAACTGAGAACGCGGCGTCTACCCGACGCCGAACGACGAGGCGGTGCTGGTCGGGTGCCAGGTGGCTCTAATGAGCTATGACTATGATCTTTATTGTTATACTGGTATTGACACGGATTTTGAGGGGACACTATTCAATCACGTATACGCCTGCAAAGAGTATACAATGTCTCAAATAAGCATTTACCTACTACCTATTTAGATGGAATGAATTATCTCCGTTAGCAGATAACTTGAACTATCCTTGACGTTAGTAATGAAAAGATAACTCACCTATAACAACTGCTATAACAGTGACTATGAGGAAGTAGAAGTTGACCACTCTTCGGAACTGCTCCGCAAGGTTTTTGGGTATGAACCAGAGGACTGTGTACTTGGACGTCTTTATTTTGTTGTGTTTTTTTTTTTTATCATTCTCGTCTGTTGTGCCCACCTCTATCTGCCGCGTCTCTTGTGTATCTGATACTTTGTTCCCCTGCAATGAAGAAAATAGGGTATTTTACTCTATTAATGCAATGATAAAAAAACATAAAGGTAAATGTTGTTTTCAGTGCATAAATTTATAAATTAAACATTACAAATATGCGAAACAGAACGGAACTATATGAACATATTTTATTCGTTAAAATATTATAAAAAGACTTTAATAAAATGTCATCATGATTTACACAGGACATTTCCTATTTTAAAATGTTCAAATTAGGTGTTTCAAAAATTATTTAACAAGACAAAATTGTTTCAAGGTTTTTTAAGTGGTCATGTGTTCAGTGGTAGGTCTGATAATATAATTACACTATTACCTACTACTTTATTAACTTTTAATTTAAAAGTAATTGACGAACAATTGAAAAGTTTTGCGTTAAAAAAAGTTTTAATGACTAGCGTACACAAACCAACAAAGTGACGCGTTGGAATGTATTTAATCATTCATAAGGTTATCGTGTACGTGGAATATTGTGCGAAATAAAGTATGATCCCAAGGCCAGGTCACTTCGTTCACTTTCACTGACAATCGATAGGTACACATGTCGGTTTTTATATGTTTTAGGACGTTGTGTCGTAAATTCACACGAGTTTTCAGGCGCCACATAGTGTAGAGATACAAGGCACAACGAGATTAGCAATATGTATTTTATTGGCATTATGTTCCATACATGTTTCGGAGAATCCAAACACTTAAAACAGAGTAAAATGGGATGGACAAGGGGGAGGGGGGGATCCCTGTTGTGCCCAGGCTTCCCCCTTAGACGAAGCGAAAGGCACAATCCAACGGTTCATGTTGGGATGTTACAATATGTAGCAGTACCAGTTTTATGTATGGAACACTGATAGATTATATTTTATTTTAAAAATAAGATGATTTACGATAAAAATACAAAAGTTGCAACTTAAAATATCCCTCCATATTGGATTACGAACCAAATAATGTTATTGTAATTATCGTGTCTCACTGAAAAATGGATCTATCTCGAGAACATTTTTGCACACGATGATATTTTACGATTTCAAATGTGGCCTAAAATTTTCTAAGAACTTTCCAAGGCAACTGTGTACCAATTTTAAGCGAGTTCGGCAAACTTTGCCTGATGATGAATTAAGTATTTGACCCCTGTTACGGAAGATAACGTTTCAGAAATAAAAAAATTAATTGCAAAGAATTGGCAAAAAACGTATAAAGATATTCAGTACATATTGAAGATTGGTTCATTAAGCATTCACAAGATTTTACATGAGCATCTTCGCATGAAAAGCATAGTTTCGCGCTGGGTACCGCACAGTCTCACCGACGACGCTCTGAAGCAGGCTCACGAGGAATGGTGCCATGTACGGATGTACCGATAGCAAAGTTTGGTGCAAAATTTGGTGCAAGTTTACCGCGGCGCGCATACGATTATGACTCGTGACGAATCTTGAATTTATCTATAAGATCGAGAAACTAAACGCCATTCAATAGTTTGGCTGTTTCAAAATAAGCCAAGGCCTCCCAAAGCGCAGAGAAGATTTTTTTACTATTATATAATATCTATATCTATTTCAATACCTTTACGGGATCAAAATAGCATTAATGCCGATTGGTATACTACCAAATGCTTGCCAGAAGTGTTGGGGTTGAGGAGGAAGTGTCTGAGGCGCATTCGAAAAAGTGTATTGAAAATTGGTTTAGATGCATGAAAGTTTGTATTAATAGTGGTGGATTAATAGTATTTGAAAAGATTAAAATAAAAAATATGTAAAAAAAAACTTTTTGAAGTGAAACTTCTTTAGATCTTCGTTGTGATTTGAAATTTGATGATTTTTGACAAACGTTCATAAATAGGATTTAGCCTGCGAGAGAATAAGATAGGACAACATACAAGTATCAGTGTCTCCTATGATCTTTGTCTTTGCGCCTGCGTACTACCAAACCTTCAGAAAATATGTCAATTTCAACGTGGTGTAATTTTTTGTGCATTTGCGTATTAAAAATTCGTTAATTATTTAACATATCTCTGTTAGTTTCACCAATAACTATCACTCACAACTCACTAATAACACCAATAACGACTCAAAATAAGTTTATATAAAATTTGATAGTTTATGTAAATAAGCTCAAGACTTAAGAGGTTTATTTATTTATTGTTTTTTAGTTATTTCGTCGGTTTAATTTTTTGTTAAAAATATTTTTCTTTGATTATTTTTTTCATCATCAGCTCACCTACATGATATGATGATTTCTGAACGCAAATACCTGATAAAGTAATGAAAAGTTAACAGAAACACTATTCGTTCCTCCAACTTTCGAGGGTTTCTCTCAATTTTATCAGGATCCCATTATCAGATCCTGACTTCCTTGACATGGGACCACCCTTGAGGTATACCCTATCTTACAAAAAAAGAATAATCAAAATCGGTTCATAAATAACGGAGAGAGGGCTGAACAAAGATAAAAAAAAATATATATATATATATATACGGTCGAATTGAGAACCTCCTTTTTTTTCGTCTGTTAAAAATGTTTATTTTAGCAACACTACACGCTTTCGATACAGGTTTAGTAGTTACTCAATTTACTATTTCGCCTGATTTTGATAAAAGTCATAGGTTTAAAAGGAAATAACCAAAGAGCAAGGAAATAACTATGTGAACTTGAGTACCAAGTGTGCACGACTGTAAGAAGGTAGTAACATTTTTTAAACCATACTTCCTTATATATATATATATATATATATATATATATATATATATATCAAACGTTAAAAAAAGTTTTTACAAAACCAAAAAGATCAAATAAAGTCAAGGCTAATCTTATTTAATGCAAAAAGATGAATGAGCTAGCGAAAGATAACGATAAATACATATTGCGCCATGGACGAAACTTTCAAGGATGAAATAAACCCATAGTGTTGATAATAGTTTGTAGATAGAAATGAGAGCGATTTTGCAACCTTGTGTGTTCTATCGCTTGTATTGTCTAAAAACTGTCGCCTTTTGATAAGCAATTAGGGTTTCTTAAAAAGGTCTGCAACGCATGTGTAGCTTATGGCACATTAACAAACGATAACTTAATAAGTTAGTAATACATAGCTTGAGCACCTGTCCTTTTCACACTGGTGAGCGTGCGTCTAAAACGCTGTTACACGGAACGATTTCACAATTTGACTAGATTTTCAATCGAATCGTTCCGTGTGGAAGCAAATCGTCGCATTCAAGGATTGACCTTGAATGCGACGATTTGGCGACGATGCGATGGTCAGGACCGTCTGACTTGATCACGTCAGTTCGTGTGGACGATAATCGGCCAATCATTTAGTATTTTAGTCTGCCTGCAGGCGGCATACTGAGCGGATGTTTTAAAATATTTTTCTAAAGATATGTGTATTTACGCATTATTGAGGCGGTTTTTCAGTTCGGTGGTTATATTTATGAGATGATTTATATTATTAGATCAATACAGGTAGCAATTCTTAAAAAAAATGATACGTATGTGGTAACCTTTCCTGCATACGTCCGTCTAGCACAGAAAATAAAATCAAATGAAAATTGGCGATTTAGTTGTTACGTGTAGATGTGAAATCTGTTCGTAAGCCATAAGGTAGTAAAATCGTATCGTGTGGATGCCGTTTTATGATCACACGTTTGCAGCTTTAGTGATATATGACCGTTTCTGTACGTCATTAATAGTTTCACATTAGTAATTTAATGAAATTGGCTTTAAAATTAGTACAATTTCTAGTAGGGTACCAGCTGGAAACAAACCATAAAAAACTTTTTTTTTTATTATACTGAGTTTTACTATAGTCAGTGTAATATTCGCATTATTCTGCGAAAAAGTGGATTTATAAGTTCATAATTGTCCTACGCAAATAGAAGTATTATCGTTATTCATTACACAGGTTTATTTAGGGTATTTTACATGTAAAAGTAAAAAAGAAGAGTTCTTGAGCTGTTTCAGGGCCATTCTAATCTCCGTGTGGTCTGGCAGTTTTTGGGGTCTAGTTGTACGATGGACCTTAAAGAACTGAGACCCCACCGCATGGACAGATTCTACGAACCTGTTATTGATTTCGTCTTCGATCTGTTGTTCGTCGTTCTTAACTTGTGCTGTCAGACTTTTAACGTAAACGGTTCGTCAGAATAGTTTATGAAGCTAGTGTTTCTAGGCTTCGGTTTTCGAATGATGGTATGTAGAGACAATATAAGCATTAGGAATTTTCTGTTTTGACTTTTAAAACGCTCTTATAGTAAAAAAACCAACTGTATTATCGACATTGAAAATTAATAAAATATGTTTTACTGAAAAAAGTTTATTGCTTGTTTGTTTACACATTTGGCTCTCCTAATGTGTAAATGCATATGTCCAACAGTGGACTGCAATAGGCTGAGTGATGATGATGATGATGACGATAAAACGGTTTTATTTATAACATTGACAAATTGCAAAGTAATGTCGAACAACAGCCGCTAAATAAACGCTTGTCACATTGATAAATTTACAGAAATGAAGTGAATATCGTTGACGTAAAAATATAAGCTTATCAGTAAAGTAATTTAAAGTAAACTCAACGTGTTTTGTAAGTAATATTAGTGATGAACAAACTAAGCATAGAATGTAACACATTTGTTGCGATTTCGGGTGCTTGTTGTCAGAATAAAAGTGCTATGCTAAAAGACAATAACTTCATAAAAATTCAAAAAAATTACCTCCATTTATCTCTTGGAACAGTTTTGCAAGCTTTTAAACAAAAGGAATTCAAGTTCAAGTTAAAGTAAGTTATTATGTTGGCGCCACACGTTTGCGGACATTGCTGAAGACCACTATTGAGCGACTCTAACCAACGGCCAATGTAGGCTGGAAACAGCAGGCAACGGATAATTGTGAGAAGGGAACCATGTGCTTCTGCGAATAAGCACTTGCCTTGGCATTCACTACACATTTTAGAAATACTCATTACACGCTTTATGTTATCTTCACTTGTATGTTTGTTTGTATGTTTGTAACCGACTCCTTTGGGTGCGATTTTGACCCACTATAAACGGCCAGATTTCATTCAAATTTTGCACACGTGTCAAAGACCGATGACAATGCAATAATTCGATAATTTTTTTTATTTTTTTAGTTGAATTTTCCATAAAAGCGTGTTTTTTAGTTTTTTAAACTATAATTATTTCTTAGTTAATGCTCTCATTGACTCTTTTAAGTTTTTTCTTTTAAGTTTCCTTGTTTCTTTTTAACCAGACAACTTTTATATTGGTTACTTATGTTTTAGGTTTAACGAATCGGTATTTTAAATTATTAAACTCAACTCATTAATCATAATTTCCATTTTAGTGTTTTGGATAGTTTATTCGCAGGTTTAAATTTGGTTACATTTTTAATTTTGTTTAATCTTATTTTATCTTTTCTTTTTACTCCAATTACACTTCTCTCTATTCCATTTTGGCATACATTTATTTTGTTCATTAGTTTATCTGTTAGTGTCCACGTTATATACTTTTATTTTTTCTTTAATTGGTATGTATTTGTTTTTCATAACTTCGCTAAGAGACCAAAATCTTTTCCAAGTGTTAAAGCGATTCTTCTGTCGATTTCTTTATGCATAGTATTACTTAATCATAATATATTCTATATGTATACCTACAAAAACTATAAACTTATGATGTGTAAATCGGGACTTTATAGTGTTTATAAGGTGCGATACCTTTTTAACCGACGAAAAAACGGAGGAGTTTCTCGAGTCAACCCGTTTATATATTTTTTTGTATGTATGACCACGCATATCTTTTTACAGGGTAGTCTAATTTTGATAGTTCTTTTTTTATAGGATAGCGCATACTTCAAAGTTGGTTCCATTTTAATTTTAACCAAACATTTCAATCCAAGAGTTAGAATAATAGGGGACGATTGATTGAACCGATTTTGTTCAAACTTAGCACACATGTGTAGTTCTTATGACACTAAAACATGGCGAAGACCTGTAGTTGATTTGATAATGGATGCGGAATCCAGTCGAGGGAACTCCTCAACGGCATGCAAGTCTAATGCTTAATCATCAATACAAATAAATAAAATTGATGTGTCTGTTTGTAATATCAAAATGATAGTTTTATAAGCTCATACAGTTATTTGCACGATACCTATGCCTAAAACTCATTTTTTTCAATTTTTTGTCTGTATTACTTTTTAACCGACGAAAAAAAAGGGAGGTTCTCAATTCGACCGTATATATATATTTTTTTTTTTTTAGGTTTGTTCAGCCCTCTCTCCGTTATTTGTGAACCGATTTTGATTATTCTTTTTTTGTTAGATAGGGTATACTTCAAGGGTGGTCCTATGTCAAGGAAGTCAGGATCTGATGATGGGATCCTGATAAAATTGAGAGAAACCCTCGAAAATTGGATGAACGAATAGTGTTTCTGTTTACTTTTCATTTCTTTATCAGGTATTTGCGTTCCGAAATCATCATATCATGTAGCTGAGCTGATGATGAAAAAAAATCATCAAATAAAAATCTTTTTAACAAAAAAATTAACCGACGAAATAACTAAAAAGCAATAAAGATTTTTTTTTTGGATTTATATTTTTAAAAAATAATTAGGTTTGTGTGCAAAATACTTAAATATGTACACGCGAGCGAAGCCGCACGGGAACTGCTAGTACCAAATAAAATGTCAGATCCTATAAATATTTTGTACTAGTCTGAGAATATAGAATGGAACTGAATATGATCATTGAGGACATTGTCAGAATAAAACTTTGAGCTGATTGTAATGTTTAATGACACGGAAGTCATTAAATTTTATGATATTATGTAGGTACATCGCACTAAAATTGTCATTAAGACTTTACTCATAGATTCTGGATTAACTAGGTAATAAATGATACGAGTATAAAAAAGTTATTATCTAACACAGAAAGATTAAATACAAAAGATAAAACTAATTTCTAGCATTATCCCAATTTAGTGTCATACCACAAAATAGGACGACCTCGTCCTTCAATAGAAAAATATTATCGTAGGTACCAAAGTAGGTAGAGATCCTACGGGAGCTAAAACCGTGGCCGCAGGGGAGGGCAACTGAAAGCGGCTTTTGTATGCTTACATAGTATTAAGTTTATTAAAGTAATGATTGGTCAAAGGTCTGATTTGAAATCCTTCCCCCCCCCCCCCTCTTTTATATATTTATTAAATTTTACCCTTCCCTCCGGGCCATAAATTGGGTATGGTTATGAAAATAACTTATAGTATAAGGCTAGGCCTGCCATCACTTAAATTGCCGACGCCGGACAAGCTCTTCGAAAATCCCGGACACATGTGTGAAATCGAGATTCTTTCCCGGACACCTTAAAACGCCGATTCCATTTTTTTATTAAATTAAACAGCTTGCTCATCTAATAATTATAAGATGCCCCTGCCACAGAGTGTCCCGGGGTTTTACACGGACACTTTTTGAAAACCCCGCCCAGACGCTCCCCGGACACTCTCTAAACTAGGACAAATCCGGGGAAACCCGGACGGATGGCAGCCCTATATAAGGCGTCCATTAGACGCTCGTGCAAATTTCAATCATTACCAATCGCCATGACTGACGGATGGTCGTTGATGATTGTTGAAATGATATCGACATCAAAATCTCATCATGCAACCGTCAATCACTGCATTAGACGTTTTGATTGTTGCAAAACTGACAGCAAAACCCACCGGGCGCCTTACACACTATACACACTACACACGCTACTAGTACTTATGCTATGTGTCTTACATAGTCTGAATAAGTACCTAGTAATAGTGTTTAGTGCATAAACTTTATATAGTAATACTAAGTTTATGGTTTAGTGTGTTATACTACTGTATAATATGTAAGTATGTATGGTTAGAGAAAATTATTATGGATATTCAACAACATAATAAAGGGAAAAATGTCACTAAATATATAGTTTTTCGAATAAATAATATTAAAACGAACGATTTATTCTTGGGCCAAATTCTGTATTACGGAAAACAAATAATCGAAATCTCTTTGGATTATGCTTCTCAATGGTTAAAGTTACTGGCGATAAAAACCATTTAATTAAGTAATTTTTGAAGTGATAACTTCTTATGAGAGGGTAAACCGCTTCGTTACGTAACGCGTTACGGCGCCAGTCTGTCTGGCTTCCCTTTCTCTCACGCATACGGCAGCGGTAGGCAGGCTCCTCCTCTCTAGAGTTTTCTTAAGTTAAACAATTTCAATATTACATAATAGTTCAACTTAGATTAGTTTAAGTTATCACTTCTGTCGGGCGTCCCGAGACGCACACGTTTTTTTTTTCAATAAGTAGGTATATTAAATTACATATTTAATGTAGGTACTTTTAAATACTATTTATCTAAGTACCTTAAGTGTTAAAAGGATTACATGACTTAAGTAAGCGTTACTTAAGAGGTAAACCACGATAGCTCATATCTAATTAATTACCTAGCTAGATTTTTATTATTAAATCCATAAGAATAAACATTCTTTTTATAAATGTGTAAACATACGGTACTTAAGTAAGTATAGAAAAATTACAAAATATTGTCTGTTTGTTCCGGTCAATCTCCGAAACGGCTAGACCAATTTGACAAACTTCACTGGCAGATAGCTGACGTTATAAGGAGTAACTTAGGTAAACTAACTTTACTTTTTTTTAAATAAATTAGTAATAGGTATATGTGAACGCTGGCAATACCGCGGGCGAATAATTACAATGTAATCTATGACGTGATGTTTCGACAATTGTAATGAACTGATGATAAGCTTAAGGCTTTTTATTGTATTATACTAGCAACTTGCCCCGGCTTCGCACGGGTAGCAGAGACATCTTCAACAATCATCAACATATTTCAATCAATTTACACAAAATCTTAACAAATTATACACCAAAACCTTCCTCATGAATCACTCCGTCTATTAGTGAAAACCGTATGAAAATCCGTTCAGTAGTTTTTTCAGTTTATCGCGAACAGACAGGCAGACGCGGCGGGGGACTTTGTTTTATAATATGTAGTGATATTTTCAAAAGCTATTAGAGGGTTAGAACATTGTTCCTCCACTCTATACAAGACCGCTTTTGAACAGCATCAGCAGTGCTGTTTGTCTTCTGTTAGGGCTAAAGCGCTATGGGAAGCGGAATTGAGTCAACACCTCTGGTGATGCTATTGTTTATAGGCAAAGCTTACCACTTTCTATCAAGCGGACCGTGTAACTATTGACTTGCTTGATATTTTAAAAAGTACAGTACATACACTTTTAATTGGAACGCTCGAACTTCCCGGCAGCCAGTTCGAGTTACAGGTATGCAAACTGACCTGCTCGAGTTATCAGTTCCAGTAAAGTGTAAAAGGAATATCCCTTTCCTTAAATTGCCTTTTTTTCTTTCCTTTCTGTCACCTTCAATATACTCCCAATTTTCTTATCTTTAATATTCTCTATTCTCTTAGTTCCCGGTTGGCGACAATAGGCTTGCCCCCTATTACGCAAGTGACACGAACTTAGGGTATGGTATATGGTACTGGGGAAAATTCGTTCCGTTATAGACTGACAGTATACTGCCGCAATATCGTAGAAGAAATACATGACGTCATAAACGTCGCCATTTTTGTACTGTGTTTCACTGCACTTGCACTGAAGTTTCCGAGGTAAGGTGCGGTCAGTGCTGTCACACTATCATTTTTATTTTGCGATTTGACAATTGACTTTAATTGACAATTGACAGTATACTGGACTGCGTTTCGTTTTAAACAGTAACCGGTATGGCTAACTTTAGAAGAACGGCTTCGCAGTTTACTAAACTGACGTCACACCTTACGATGCTTTCAGTGTATAACGGAAAACACACTTAATACGCCTCGGCTGCTGCCTACCCCTTCGAAACACAAGCGTGAGTGCATGTATGTGTGTACATATATACCTTTACGAATACTAAATACTCAGACATATTACAGTCTCACAAGGAACAGGAACCTATAGGGTCTGTGAAAAGTTTAACCGTTGCAGAAAGAGACGCATTGCTCTACTCGTGGCACTCTATTTCGTCTTCGAACATTCATTCATCATTAATCATTAGGGCACGTGACTATGAGGCGATTGTAGTTCGATATGTCAAATTTACTCAACCGAAAACATGAAATGATGATAAATACGGTACCACAGTCGAATTCAAACAGGATGACTAGGAGTATGTATGACCAGGGCGTTATATCTAGCACGAAAGAGAATATTAAGGACAGCTATTTGTTCAAATATTCTGACAATTGAATATGCTTAACGTACGTAACAATACAAAGCGAAAAGGTCGACAAAACGGTCTTCAGAAACTAATGTGGTCACCGGTTTCCTATAGAAGAAACCACTGAATCCAAAAATCGTAGGAGCTAGAGGAGAATCAGAGAAAAACGAATTCGAAATACACTTCGTGAATCAATCATCTTATACTTTGAAAACAGCAACTTATCGCTACGGGCTGGCTGTAAGGGTTCCAAAATCGACAGAACACATAGAGACGCACATAAATATTTTTAATTTGCAAACTCACATAGCACCAGCAACAGCAACAAACCAAATATGACTTGATACACTCACACAACCACGACGTCCAATCGTACAAAAACATACCACACCGTCTCATTTTACCCGCATTCGAATTTCATTTTACGAACTCAATCACAGAATTTACGTATGACCATGTACAAAGAAACAGAAATACAGGATACAACAATAGATGTGAGCAGCTAAACTGATAGCGAAAACTATCTTATCGCGGCTCAATACGATATCAATAAAAGTTGACGATACGACAGCGCGGGTAGCAGCGCTGATATTTTGTGATCGAACGTCACCCTAGACCTTCTAACATTTTATTTATCACACAGCTGTTATCGAAATTAAAAATACAGTAAAAGTTCTAAGTCGTAGCAACAGGTGTAAATAAAAATGGACTAGTGAAGAACAGCTGATCCATTTCAATAAGTACTAACATTAATTAGTGAAGGTATTTAACATCTAATACTCATTATATTAATACGTGAAGAGAATTCTTTGTACCTCTTTTTTAAGAAAATTTCGCGAACGTATTAACGTGAATTTTGGAATATTTGCTTTGTTTGCTTTGTTTTTGCTTTGTTTTTAAAAAGACAACTCCCGCATTAGGAATTACTCCCTGTGTCGCGGGGGACTTTACAAACATAGAAACAACGGACACAAAGAACACCCAGACTCAGGTGGGAATCGGACCCACGATCTATGAGCATAGCGGTCAGGGTCACTAACCACTAGACCAACAGGCCAGTCGAACACAGTTTAAATATAGAAGAAGTGCAGAAAGCTAAAATTTTTAAACAATTTGTCTTACAACTTTAAAAATTGCGTGTAAACGGCTGAATAAAATTACACGCGTCCGGTATATGTGATTACTTGTCATGGTAAGTAAGTCTATACAATGACAGCTTAAGTTATACTGGCCAATGAAAAAACCATGGTCGAAATTCGACCGTAAAGCGATCTCTAGTACCTACCTACTCTATTATTTCGTAGGTGGGAGAGCCATGCTTCGGCACGTATGGGCCGGCTGGACCGGAGTGATACCACAGCCTGTCAGAAAACCGGCAGTTAAGCAATGATTCGTTGTGTTAATGTGTTTCGCGGAGTGAATGAAGTTACCGGATGCCCTAACCCTTCCCTCTCCCCTCTTCCCTTCTTCCGCCCTTCCCCTACTACCACCTTAAAGGCCGGCAACGCACTTGTGACTCTTTGAGTCGCAGGTGCCCATGAGCGGCGGTAGTCACTTACCATCAGGTGACCCCTCTGCTGAAATGCAGCAACCATTTCTGGTAAAATCTGATTTCACGGAAAATGATAACCAAGTGCTGAAAATGAATCCCAGTATGAAGGAATTCATTTTCATACTAAGGCATTTCTATGTCATTAACGTAAAAATATTATGACTCTTTACTTCTGACATTGAAGGTCTTCTGAAGGTGCCTATATATATCTAAATTACGTACGTTACATATTAACAATCACAAAACCAGAAAGAAACTCAAGTAGGTAGATGAAATTACGATCAGCCCTATCGTCGTCGTCATCTGTCGTGTTTACGTACCGTCCGGCTGTAGGTAATTATATCAAGGAAAGGGCCGAGTCACAATACTGTATCTTAATTCCTTACTAATTAATATTATAAATGCGAAAGTAACTCTGTCTGTCTGTCTGTCGCCCTTTCACGCCAAAACTACTGAACCGATTTAAATGAAATTTGGTACACAGATAGTCTAGAGCCTGAGAAAGGACATAGGCTACTTTTTGATGCGAAAAAAGGGGTGTAAGGGGTTGAAAAGTTGTATGGAAGTATCGTCATATTTAGAGCTAGAAGCTTGAAACTTTTTAGGCTGTTGATTCAATATAAATACACTATTCAACGCGGACAAAGTCGCGGGCACAGCTAGTTTCTAATAAATGAAGCCTATTATTCTGTTGACGAATATTTCAATGACAAAATAATGTAATTATGTAGAATGAATGTAATATTGACAGGCTAATAATGACATACAAAAATTACATAATTATACATTTTTAATTACTTGGACTCAACACTTAGTTTTTATTAATAACTCAGTGGGACTCAATCATAATTTGTACACCGCATAAATAGTTTAAATTTGTGACATTATTTAAATTGTAATTATAATTATTCCTTCAGGGGCGTAACTATACCATCTGAGTCCCGTGGCTAATTCATCGGATGGGACACAAGTTCACTCTTGGTGCCTCGTGTGCTTACGGCCTTTAGGTCGGGGCCGGGGGCCCCCTAGGGCCATGGGCCATTTTGCCCGCTCTGCCACTCTATTGTTACGCCACTGTATTCCTTATTATTATTTGTAAACCACGTAATGTGGTAGGATGTAGTGGTACTTTAACATAACATTTAAGATCTGAAACTAACCTATATTACACAAATAAATATCATTATAACGTAAGTATACTTTTCCTTATTCAATGTGTCCTCCTGTGGAACATTCTGCCTCTGGAAATCAGGATAGCGCCTATAGTCGCCTTTCGTTCTAGGCGAATAGCGCTCACATTTCGCATAAAAAATAAATAAAAAAAAACCCTAGCAATAATATATTAAACTTAAATAAACTTTTATCGCATGATCTTATTAAGTATAAGTTATATAAGAAGGGCTTCAAGAAGCAAAACAATTTTAGGTAAATATTTAAACTTGTATGTCGATATTTGTAACAATAAAGATTGGTAAAATATTAGTTAAGTATCCATTGTATTGTTGATTAATCAGTTCCCACGATGCTGTGAGCGTTTGGCACCCTTTTTAACCCCCGACGCAAAAACGACGGGGTGTTATAAGTTTGACGTGTCTGTGTGTCTGTCTGTGGCATCGTAGCTCCCTAACGGATGAACCGATTTTGATTTTGTTTTTTTTTGTTTGAAAGGTGAATTAGTCGAGAGTGTTCTTAGATATAATTCAAGAAAATCTGTTCAGCCGTTCGAATATCATTCAGGTCTTTTCTAATTGTTGAAGGGATTTTCGAGTCGGGGGTTTTTTAAATTGTAAATTTATTGATTACGATAATCATTACTTAATATCTTTAAACTTTCTTAAAACTTGTAACTAGCTACTACAAAATGTTATTTATGAAGTAAATTAAAAATAAGTAAATTAAAACGTGGGAGAGCCATGCTTCAGCACGTATAGGGCGGCTCGACTCCGCTCGATACCACGGCCTCACAGAAAAACGGGTTGCATTGCATTTCGCCGCGTGAGTGAGGTTACCAAAGGCCCTAACCCTTCCCTCTCCCTTATTCCCGCCCCCCCCCCCACTTCCCTCTACCTCTTCCCACTCTTAAATCTTGCAAGGTATTTTTACTTTCATAATCATTTCATAATGATATTTCGTCTAATTCAATAATATATGTATGTAGCTATATACATAAGTAAATAGATAGCTCAGCCTAGGAACTACCTACTAGTTTTTTTTAACGCGAGCGTGGGTAAGTCAATAGTGTGTTTCACTTTTGTCACCCTATCTACTTTTTATTTATTAATCCAGGTATTTTACTCGGTGGAAAAAGTGAAATACCTACCTATTAAAAAAGAAACAAATTACGTACTAGTAGGTACATAAAAAAAAATGTATAGTCTTACCTTTCGGAGTTTCCAGGTAGTTTAAAAAATGTTATCTCTGGGTGCGTTGTTGAAAAATTCAAGCAACCAAAAACAGCACAATATACTCTATAATTTCTAATCGCCATATTAAATACTTAAGTATTTGTATTTATTTCAATGAAATACACAAATCGCACACTTACTGCTTAAAAAACGATCACACCGTTTGTTCGTCACTGCGGAGCGATCCGACCGTTTCTATGAAGACACATTACTGTAGGGATAGTATTACCGTGGTAAGGATATTAGTAAGGATGCTTTCAATTTATTTTTAAATGGCTGTAAATTTTCCGCATTTCGTATACATTTGGGCAGCTTGTTATAGATTTTAGTTACCATGACAAATAAAATATGCTGTTGTGATATAGAGCAGTTTTTGGTTAGCTTAGCTTAGCAACCAATATATTATGTAGCTTACTAGCTCTGCTTACTAGACGCCTTTGAAAATTTTGACCAGTTTCGTCTAACAAATAACGAGCTTTCAAATAATAATAATAACTCCACACATCTCACACACGGCCGTCTGATCCCAAACTAAGCAAAGCCTGTACTATGGTAACCAGACTGCTGATAAACATACTTATATATTTCTAAATACATACATATTATGTATAATTTACACCCAGACACAGAACAAATTATCGTGCTCATCACACAATTATTTGTCCTGGGTGGGAATCGAACCCACGACCTCTGGCTTAGCAGTCAGGGTCACTAACCACTAGACCAACAGGCCAGTCAATATATAAATATATAAATGGATGGCATTGCAAGAAGTTTTAAATTTATGAAGTGTGATTGACATGTGTCAATAGTATAGGTATTACATATTGCCCTTATGCAGCGTTTTTCAGACTTAAAAACTTATTCTTTACCAGTTTTATTGCCCTAAAATATAACTCCGTATCTTATCGTGGATGCGACCAAGCCGTGATAGGCAGCGAGAAATGTGTCTTGGTTCACTATTAAGTATTTATAGCATGTATAATGCATATGCGTATTGATTAAATTGTATATTCCACTTTAGAGTAGGTACCCACCTACTTTCAATTTGCAAACCCAAGAATGTTGCTACTTTGATGTCAGTAACACTTTTATTATTGTATTTAATATTTAGTATCTGGGAAACCGATCGCTCGGTAACTTTTTGTAAAATCGTCGTTTCTTTTTACATTTTTTTTTTTGGTAAATTTGCGTTTTTACACAAAATACAACTATGCAGTTGAACTTAAAACGCAAAACTGTATCTGTATACAACATTTCATCAAAATCGTTAGAGCCGTTTCCGAGATACCTGAAATATAAATAAATACATACATACAAGAATTGCTCGTTTAAAGTAATAAGATATCCATTTATTTATATATTTTTTCCAAAATTCATGATTGTCGTTTTATTCAAAATAACTTTAAGATCATGTGAATCAAGCCAACCTACCAGAGACTTAATATTCTCTTCAATTACCAAACTAGTGGTATTAATACTATCGTTATTAAATAAGACGGTGCTGTCATTGGCAAACAGTACCATAGGTATGGAAAGTCATTGATATAAATAATAAAGAGGAGAGGGCCTAGTGTACTTCCTTGTGGCAGTTATCTGTTGGCGATTGCTAAGGTACGACTCTAGTAGTTTAGATAATCAAATGCCTTCGTCATGTCCATGTAAAGTGCTTGAACTGGCACTCTTTTCTCCATTCTAATGATAATAATTAAGTACATTTAGAAACTCATAAATGGCTACATCAAAACATTTGTTTTTTCTAAATCCCTTCTGGTTGTCTGTAAACGGATTGTTTTTTTCGAAATAGTTGATTAAACTGTCGTGTCTCACTTTTTAAAAAATCTTTGAAAATATGGGTAACTATACTAACAGGCGATCGGTCTATAGGATTGCATGTTTTCTTTGTCATCTTTTTTATAGAGAGGTTTTACAAGTATACGAGAGATAGACGACCTGTGTGATACAATTATTTATCTAATGACTTAATAAAGGTCAAACTGATACCGACGCCATTTTATAGGTAGGTACTTGATACTTACCTAAGAAGAAAGAATGCGTTTTTGTATAAATTTTACCTATTTAAACGATTTTATTAATCCATTCGAACCTAAAAGTCGAAAGAAATGGATGCAAATCATAAAGAGGGTTGTGACAGTTGCAGACACCTCACTTCGATGGCGAAGCCGCATTAAAAATGATATTACATGTTTGCATCCACCTTTGCTATATACAAAGTCTTCACATTCTACGAACAAATCTCCTCTATCCTGTTACCCGACTGCGGCGAAGCTAAAAAATTAGAGTTTTGTAGCATAAAGCGGGGCGCGCTCTGAGCGACCGTGTTGTAAAGTGACGTCGAAGCAGCCGACGACGCAAGTAGGCAAACCGAGACGCGCGCCTTACTAAAAAATTGAATACCTCTGCAAGTAATGAACGTGTTAAACGTGTTTACAGTATCTTTTTATATAAAATAAGGTGTACCTACTGTAAGATAAAAATCAAAAGTTGGTGATAGTCTCCAACGATTTTCTGAAAAAAAGATACTTAATTGAATTTGAATTTGCCCTACATTCATTCAGAATTCATATCGTGCATTTATCTTTAACAACTTGCCTTATGCCTTACAAGTATGTGTTTTCCACGTATGTTGAACAGCTGTGAAAGATTCTAAACCCACGTACAAATATAACTAAAGTGACCTTTAAACAATTTGTAATTCTTACATTACGTTCTAGATATTTAGAATACTGTCACATTGAAATAATTTTCCTAAGGTTGAAAAGTCAGTGAACTATGATATTGTATTCGAATAAAAACTTTCGTTAGTGGTATTCATACGGGGGATGCCAGACTAGTTTCGGACCTGACGGGTCGGTTTATTATCAAGGGGTGACGTGTCCTACCGCGTCGGTTGCAGGCGCCAGACTGGATTGGCGTCTGTCCCAACGATTCACTTGTCGTAACGAACGTCGGGATGTGGACGCCTGCGTTTCAGTTGCGTTGTGTGTTGCGAAGTCATTTATCATAGGCACTTTGAACGACTTAAGCAGGCACCTCAACAAGGTATATAAAAAGATACAGTGCACAGTCGAAGATTTGAACCAACTAAAACCACATGGTGTTCCGTCACGGAACCTGTTTGCCGGGGACTCAGATTTATCCGCCTGTTCAACAATAAGCGACTCAAATGTCCGGAGAGCGAGACAGCAGAATACTGGTCCTCTCCCGTTCCCTTACCGTTGCCTCTTTGGCCAACATCACCCACTCGCAAACTTACCATTAAGTCGGCCGTATGTTTGTTTGCCAGCGACGTAGTAGAAAAAAAAATGATTCGAAAGGTTCGGATCTTGGACAGAGCCCGAGAAACTTCCCGCATCGATGCTCTTCCCGTCGCGAGGTCGAAGCGCTGTCCCCACGTTGAACAGTCCACTAAGTGTAGGTACACCTGCTACCTTCTTACCAAAAAGCATTGATAGGGATGATTGATTTTTTATATCCCTAAACAAATGATTGGTCTCCCATACAAAATTTGATTCCCTATTTTGCCCCCATCAAAGTTTATGTTCGCAACAAAAAGTAGCCTTTGTCTCCAAGGTCTTGTTTATCTCTATGCCAGAATCCATCCCAAAAAACATGACAAATGACTAGTCTCCCACAGAAACTGATTCTATATTTTGTCACCTTCAAGGCTTATTTTTGCTTCAAAAAGTAGCCCATTCTCTTTTCCATGTTCGGGTTCATCTCTATATTAAAATTCATCCAAATATAGTTGACGAATGTTTGATTTCCACACAAGTTGATATTATATTTTGCAAACCTTTAAGGTTTATGTTCGCTATAAAAAGTAGCCTATTCCCTATTCCAAGTGCTTATTTCTATGCCAAAATTCATCAAAATTGGTTCAGAGCTTTAGGCGGAGAAAGCGTAACAGAGTTACTATTAGTATGGAAGTGCCTACAGATTAGTAAAAAATCAATCAATTTACACAAAATCTTAACAAATTATACACCTAAACCTCATGAATCACTCGTGTCTTTTTTTTATGGTTTAGGGGCAAATGAGCAGACGGGTCACCTGATGGTAAATGACTACCGCCGCCCATGGGCACCTGGAACTCGAGAAGAGAGTCACAAGTGCGTTGCCGCCCTTTAAAGTGGGAGTAGGAGAAGAGTGGCAAGAGGGGAGAGGGGGGAGAGGGGAAGGACGGGAATAGGGAAGGGTTAGGGCCTCCGGTAACCTCACTCACGCGGCGAAATGCAATGCAAGCATTGCTTCACTGCCGGTTTTTTGTGAGGCCGTGTTATCGAGCGGAGTCGAGCCGGCCCATACGTGCCGAAGCATGGCTCTCCCACGTAAGTCTATTAGTAAAAACCGCATGAAAATCTGTTCAGTAGTTTTTCAGTTTATCGCGAACAGACAGACAGACGCGGCGGGGGACTTTGTTTTATAATATGTAGTGATTTAACTGATGACTAAAATTCTACAGAGGTAAAGATAACCTAAAATAATATATATATTTATATTTTCTGATGTGAAACATCTATAGTCGCATGTAAAACTGATTTCTGGCGTGGCGACGCATGCCGTGGCGACGCGTCGCCACGCTATATGATGGTATATATATACAGTCTATATGCAGTAGTGTGTACGGTGTGGCGACGCGTGGCCATGCGCAATCGACTGTGCGATTCTCTTTTGATTCGACTTTTACAAAATAATGTCGATGTTTCACATCTGCCAGGCGTCCCGTGACGGCTCACATTTTTTTTTTTTATTACTTTTAATATGTAAGTTTTACATAATTATGTTATCTTTTTATTCTAAGTACACCTGTAACTATTTTGGGTATCTAAGTTCTAAATAAAGGTCACCTAAAATATAATATTACCTTCGGCATAATTTTATTCATTTTCCTATTACTTCTATTTATTTTAGCACGTATTTTTTATTCGTTTCACTTGAAATTAACTAACACTGGTGTCAATTCTGTTGTATTTACTCTCTTGACTATAATTTACTAAATTTTCTTCATACCAAATGTAAACCTTGTACACTTTGAAACAAGGTCTTATTTCAAATTTAAACAAGTAGGTAACATATGTTGCTATCGAAATAAGCAATTTATTTGTCGACTAAAATCTGACACGCTTAAATAAACTTTAATACCACGTAGCGAGAGCCGCTATCCGTTGAATGCCATCTCTTTTGCTCTGTGTTTTTAGTAAGCGTCTTCGTAGGCGTCGATTAAAATAACGTCATCTTGGTTCGTTTTGAACAAGTTTTTATACGGCAATTATGCGGCATTTGAATAAATGGGGACTCTCGCAGCGTGGAAATAAAGTTGAGTATACGTTGACAGGTTTTAGTGAAATTTAGTGGCGCTGAGAAATAGATGCCAGTAACAAATAGACCTTGTTGCGAAGAAGACAAGGTTGATTTCATATGAAGAAATTAAGTCAGGTTTTAGTTTAGTCGAGTGTACAATAGAATCGGGACCACTGTAAACAAATCTTAGAAGTAAATTTTAACCTACTTCTAAATGTCGTACGTAAATGAAATTGAAGGACATTGCCGAATCTCGCCTGAAATTTAACAAGTATATGGTTTACACCATAATGAACAATGTCGGAACAATGTCCTTTATATGTATATGTAGTTCGGATGACAATATTATAATTTGGAATCTTGGAGCTGATCTGATGATGGGGCCAGGGTGTGGATAGTGAAACTCTTCAGTGGCTACTGGTAAATCCCTCGAGTTTGGGCGCATACGATTCGTTTTCACGAGTCCAACAGACTGGGTTTGGTAAATATGGTCTGATGATGAAGCCAGGTCATGGATAGTAAGACTCTTTTCTACTTTTTAATTCGGTTCGCCATTAAGGCGTATTAATTTTACTAAACTAAAATTATTTAATTTACATTACAATAATAAATTATATTATGGCCTGTTTAATTTTTTTAACAAATCCTGCAAGAATGAAGTAGTATTTACATTGCTTGTTCTGTATTGACTATTCACAATTCATAACAAAATAAATCAGCGTAGAACAAGCAAACGTGCCCCTTGACTGCATTAATGTGTGATGAGTGAACAAGAACTTAAGGTAATAATTCAGAAATAAATAATAATTATCTAGGATTTTACAAGGGTTTTTGCTCTTGTGTTGCAAACATTCTTAAGCTACTGTGAACATATAATTATTTGCCACGTTAGTGGTAATTTAAAAACCGATTTACATAGTTAAATTTGGTTGTTACGGTTTCAATAAAATTTATACAGTCCACTATCTTTTATTCATACTAAGGTCGTATTACCAGATGAACATTGGTCCTTCGAACCAAATGAACATGGTTTTATAGTTCTTTCAATCAGAGGCGTGTGAAGTTATTATATTATTATTATTATTTTCTATCCAATAATATTGAAGATGGTGGTGTATATACAATAAGTTTAAACTTTCGCCTTCCATGATATACTATGGATAGGTACCCACATAAAACTTGAAACTTTGAACAGCCAATGTAAACTGTTTGAAACATTGGTTAAAAGTACACAAAACATCTTCCATCCGTAAACTTCCGATAGTATAAACCTATTGTCATTGCATGTTGTTGAATAATATACATCGACAGTCATACTTAGATGTAGGTAGAGGTAGGCGAGGGGCCGTCCATTAATCACGTGATGTTTATTAGCATCTTTTTACCATCCTTCTCCCCCTGATGATACGTGGTGAGGACTTAGACTAACCAACCCCCCCCCCCCCTTCCCATAATCACGTGTAGTACAAAGTATCTTAAGAAAATTCAAAATATTTTCTTTAAATACTTAATAATCTAATGCTGGAAAATAAAGCACCGTGATAAAAATGTCTACACATACATTACGATTGAAGGTTGTTAATAGCTGGCATAAAAATAATAAAAGCCTGTAAGTCTACGATTTTCTCCTCATTACACCTTTCTAATGAGGAGAAAATCGTAGACTTACAGGTGACTGACAAGCAGCAGACGGGGAATCCTTGCCAGGCAACAGCGAGTCACGGTCATGCGCCGCTTTTATACACACAACTAAAAATAAATACACGTGATATCTGACTTACACACCATCCCCTCACCCCGTTCTGATATTTTGTGATTTTATGCGAACCACCTTACCCCCTTTCGAGCCTCACGTGATTAATGGACGATCCCCGAGTGAGTTTGTTCATAAGAGTGTTTCATATCGCGTAAAAGTTTTTTTTCTTTCCCTCGGAAACAGTACTTTTTACTTTACTTTGTAAATGAAAGGCACCATATTCTGTATTTTCCTGTACCCCTGGGAACACTTACGACCAATGTAATGATGATTTTTGATTGGTGGAGTATTTGCATTTTGAAAGCGTAACAAAGGCGGCCAACTTTTAGGAAATAGAATGCGGGACATTTAAGGAATAAGGGGGGGGGGGATGAAGTTTTGTCGGTAAAAAATACGAACTTACTAAATTTTTTTTTTTTAAATCATATTTCTCGTTTGAGTAATTTTTTTTTATTAATTCAGGATTTTGGTCTAAAATGTCATAATTGGATACGTAACTTACTTCGTCAACAAGTCAATGTCTTTTTCCATTATTTTCACAGAATCGTTGAATATTGATGCTTCTACATGGACAGATTTTAACCACTGCTCTGAACATTCACAACGTGAATACCTTTGTAAGATTCTCTCAACTGCAGGCGCAAGTGCTAGTCATCTTGCTTTACTGGATCCCAACATTCTTTTGTATTGCAGCTCTGCTTCTTTGTAAAAAGCTTTAAGATTTTCTACACGAACAAAGTTCACACTATAAAGTTCACACTACAAAGTTCACACTATAAAGTTCACACTACAAAGTTCACACTATAAAGTTCACACTACAAAGTTCACACTATAAAGTTCACACTACAAAGTTCACACTATAAAGTTCGAATAAATCTTCGTAACTATTTGTCTAATGTCTAACTACTACTATTTTTCTAGATATAGCAAAGCGGGTTTACATCCAGCATTATGGATTGGTCCCACAGAATAAGGGATGGTTGGCCGCTTTAAGCGTAACAAACAAACGCTTACCGTCAAATTTATGATATTAGTAAGGATTTTGTTTTTGGAGTTTACTCCTTAAGAATCGATTTTCATATAAGGCGCCCGGTATGAAAAAAATATGAAGAGTAAAATTTATTGATCGGAGGGCAGCGTAACGCTTTAACGCTTTGTTGTGCTTTTTGTGCTTTATTGGAGTTTACTCCTTATCCTCAACCCATGTAAGTAGATATGTGTATATACCTTTATGTAGAAAATATATAAATATATAGAATATATACTGTGAACCTACAGTAAATTGTAAACTCCAGTCGTGCATTGGAGCTGACACACACCTTTTTTTTATACCATTGATGGAATACCAGCTGTAGGCATACATTTTTAGACAAAAGAGGTGTGTGGCTCTGATCAAAGCCTTATACACTATAAATCGTATAGTATAATAATGATAAATAATAATAATATAATAATGAACGCCCAAGATACTTATGTTCCAAGATGGTGTACTACACAGCTTTGTCATATAGTAACTTAAAAAATATTTACTTACACATTAAGAAGATTACAGCCCATATGCCAAAGGTAAATTTAATTTAACCAAAGGATTAACAAGTCCAAGGAATGTCACTATAATGTTCTTAGATTTATTTTTAAATGTTGCCAGTAGTTCTTCTGTGTGGCATGGATGAACTATGAAGTATGGTCTTTGGAATACTGGATGCTCCTGTTGTGTGATAACCGAGTAGAAGTCCTTTTGGTTAATCCTGTAATTGAGACTCTGTTATGGACAATAATCCACATAAATCTTAAGAAAGTTATATCTGACTGAAATTGTACCTTACATGAAGTTTGTTAAGTGAAGTGCCACAGTGCGATAAGGCCGCCAATTGTATAAAACACCCCACATAGCTGTGCTCCTACTCTTTCAAATGATTTTAGTGTACAATAAAGAGATATATTATTATTATTGTATCGACAGTGAAGCGCCAATACATCACACATTGAATACAATCAATCATAACATCAGCCTTGGGGTCTTCACCGATGAACAGAGGCCTCCTCTCCTCTAGCACAAGGCTGCTCTTTGTAAATAACTCCAAAGTTTTCACAAAGAGCAGTCTTATGGTGCCTTCAGTAAATGCCTCTGTGTCACTGTGACTAGATTGACTTTTGAAGGTCATAAGAGATTAAAGGCTATAGTTACTATTGCTGTTACAAAGGTTGGTAATGGCCTATCTCCAGTTTGCAGCATCTAGTTTTGCTTGCAATTGGTAGGGTTGGCAGGTAGGACTGAGTAGCTAAGGCTAAACAAAAAGTTTGGCCAACCTTGGTAGTGAGTATTTGCCCCCTTATACCCCAGACAATTACAGCAAGCCACCACCACAATAAACCTAGATTACAAAGGGCCTATGATAAAGTTCTTAATAGGATCCAATATAATGGTGTTACTTACTGAATAAAAGACATTTTTCTTATATCTTCTAAGGATAATAATGTACCAGAAGAGTTCCAGATGTTAAAGCTGAAAGCTGGCACTCCATAGCTCAAATTGTAGAAGATAATATATTCCATTTTCAACAAAATAATGTTATTGTCTTCGTCATGCTGAATAAACAAATCTTTCTTAAGAAAAGTTTTGGATGTATTGTCTCTACACTGTTTAATAGACCACCCATCGCCAATTTCATCTGATTTTTTAATGAATTCTTTGGCCGCATGTAAGAATTCATCTAACTCGATAGCGGAATTCATAACAACAACTTTGAGTTTCAAAACTTGTTGCGATTAGAAGTGCAAAAAATACATTTTCACAATGCTTTCAACAGCATAATAAGACAAACCAAAATCGAAATAAGTTAATAAAATCAAAGTCAACTTATAAACTGTTTAGCTTTATCCACTAAAAATAAAACAAACAAACGTTGATAAAATTAATCCAAATGTGATCCAAATAAATAAACATTGACCTGTCAATAACGTCAACTTTGATATGAAGGATATGGGGTAAATTCCGATATACACTAAGGGTATTTTTACACCAAAAATATGCTTTTACATAAACTAAAAAAACCCATATAAGCATTTAAAACAAGAACAAATTGCAGGTGTTCTCCGTCCACGATTTGTATAAATCCACCCTTCGCCCTTCCTCTAGAGGAAACGGAACCATTACTGACATGAAAACTTATGTCATTTTTTTGACATTTGACATTCTGTTATAATTGATGGTGATTATTGGTGATACATACTATTCGTTGACATAATTATAAAATCAACACTAATTAAATTTTATCGCCTTAGTGATAAGTGCTAATCAATCATTGAACATTACTTTCAAGGAATTTGTATGTGCAGCTTCTGTCACAATTGTACTGTTATCGCATTACAAAGCCGTCTGTGGTGCCTCGCCTGGTCAGTTTAAAAAATTGTTATCTTGTGGATAATTATCGGCGTGCGAGCCCTAAACGCCGCAGTAAGAGGCTGACAACGTAAGCATTACGTTGTTCTGACTGTCTATCGTCATTTTAAAAAGGTACGGTACATATTTTTAAACGCATATTATGACTTTGTATAGTTTATTTTAGTATTTCTTATCTATTAATGAGTAAAAGTAATATTTATCTTATATGAATTCATTTTATAACATTTAAATGCCTGTTTAATTCTCGTATAGTCATGGGTAATATTCATTCCTGATCTCTTTACTGAATCTCTTTGTACAATAAGTTTTAGGTGATTTACTAAAATACTTAAAATATAAAGATAGTATATCATTATATTATATATACCTACCTTTAGAGGTGTATATAAAATATTAATATAAGATGTTGTGTGTGTACTACTAATAGTACATTTGTATGAATGCATTCTAATGGAGTTAGTAGTGGAATTTTCCTGTGTTTTACTTCAGAAATATATTGGTGTGATCTTGAATTTTCAAAACAGATAGTGTAAAGTACACAAATTGAGAAGTTAAATGGAAAAATCTATAAATAATATAAACATACTTGTCCAACATAGGTTAATAATTAATTATTTTTTTAGTTCTCAATATCTAACCATGGATAAATTGAAGAACAACTGGTTTACCGAATCCTGTGATATGTGGCCAGGTTCCACATTCTCGTTTGAAATTAAGAAAGTTCTGCACTCAGAAAAGTCTGAATATCAAGATATACTTGTCTGTGACACTACTAGCTTGGGCAAAGTGCTTGTGCTCGATGGTATCATACAATGTACTGAGAAGGATGAGTTCTCATATCAGGTTTGTCTATTGCATTGTAATATTTTTAATCTGTATAATAATTGTAATATTAGAAAAATGTATGCCAAATAATAATTAATATAATTAGTAATCAATAAAATGAATGAACATTTGATCAAGTAACTTAGCAAATTTTAATTTTCCCTTGTAAACTAACTAATTTAACAAATATTGATTTAACTTTACATTATTCTGATCTTCCAGGAAATGATATCATTTCTACCCCTGTGTTGCCATAAAAACCCCGAAAAGGTACTTATAGTTGGTGGAGGTGATGGTGGTGTTGCCAGAGAAGTTGCCAAGCATCCTAAAGTAAAGCAAATTATCCAGGTATGTTGTTTAAACTATAATTTATTTATTATATACTATGGATTTTTGTATAGTTGAACATGTTTATCAAGGGACCAATCAACTTTGAAAAATTGTTTATGTTAAGTATCCCTTTTGTTAAAGAACAGGCTAAGGCTTTGGTTGTTCTCAGTTTCTATGTGCCCCTATGTGTTAATCCAGGATACAACCTATCATGATAGAGTAACAAATGCCAAACATCACAAAACTTTAGTAGTGGAGAAGTGACCATTAAAATCAATCATTCTAGTAAACTACACCACTTCTAGTATACCATGCAGAGGGGTAGCAATGACATACTTTGACTTATGTTCCTGTGTTCCCTAGATGGGGTAGAGGGCGTCCACAGTGTGTCGCCAACTCGTTTGGTCTTGAGCTTCGCGCTTCATTTCGCTCCAAGTCTTCCCTATTTTCTTCGCCTCTGCGATGATTGTTCGTCGCCAGGTCTACTTAGGGCGACCACGTTTACGCTTTCGTTCAGGGTCCCTTCGAAGCGTGTGGCCGATCCAGTTCCACTTGCGGCGTTTGATCTGTTGGTCGATCCTCTTGGAATCAATAATAGCTTATAATATAAATCAACATATGGTATTAAATAAAATATTACATTGCACTTTAACAGATCCGGTGGACCCTTTCCACAGCCTCTGTGCTAATGAGCTACGGTAAAGAGCTTGTGGCCCCGTATCTCATTTCCTGGGTCTTCCGGGTGTTGATTCAGTCCCGTCTCCTTTGCCTCTCGTCTTAGGTCGTCCAGCTTGGCTTGCATGTCGGCACGACAAAGTGGAGAAGGCTTTAGAGGATAAGCAAACTGCTCCGTGTGCTTTCCTCGACATTGAGGGCGCTTTTGACAATACACCCCCAGCAACAATTCTCAGAAGAATTATTGCCATTGCGATGTCACCACCATAAAATGGGTGAAAAGCATGCTCTCAAACAGAATTGCGACAGTTTCACAAATGAAACATCGCACAAATTTTATACGGCACGAGGGTGCCCACAAGGAGGCGTCCTGTCGCATACAAAGAACTTCTGGAGCTGAAAAGATACAAAACCTGTGCAGTAACAGAGAGTCCCTCACCGGGCACTGTAAACTGAACAAACATATGTTCAACCTAACATTGGGCGAGAACAAAAAATGCAACTTCTGTCAAGAGACAGAAGATACTGCAATGCATATTCTATGCTCTTGTGGCCCACTAATGCGGCACCGAAGTATTAACCTAGGGTTGCACATCATGCAATCGCAGGAAATACAAGCTGCTGATACGATCTGAAGGTTTCTTGAAGCCATAAGTCTGAGTAGTGAACTGTAAAGCAAAAGTGCGCTATAAAACACCAGAAATGGTCGAGGCACCCCTGTAGTATTCCCGCATGCACCGGTATGTCCTCCGAAACGAGACCGTCGTGTGTCACTCTACAAGAGTAGTTCCCGTAGATTGCCTTAATCAAGTTCGTGATTTTATCGGGGACTTCAATTTCACGCAGACGGTCCCAGATGGAACTCCACCTCAGCGTATCGAAAGCTTTTTTGAAGTTCACGAAGGTCAAATACATTTCCCTCTGCCATTCTGATGCCTGTTCGAGGATGATGTATGATGAGTATTAAGCTTGCTCTTTGCGAAAGAGAGGTTCAACGACTCCCGACAGTCTGTCTAGGATGATCTTGCAGAGCACCTTAGACGGGATCGAGAGCAAAGTAATACCTCTCCGATTGCCACATTCACTGAGGTCTCCCTTCTTGGGAACGGTGATGAGGAGGCATTTATTCCAGTCATAGGGTAACTCTTCAGCTGACCAGATGTTCCGCAAGAGAGTGTGTAAGAGAGGCGGCGAACTGCATGTCAGCTTTTAGCATTTCCGCCATGATGAGGTCGATTCCTGGAGCTTTGCCATTCTTGAGTGAGTGGATGGCTTTCACTAGTTCATCTTCCGTGGGAGGTGACACGTCACTGTCCAGGGCTTTGGACGTGGAGAGGTCGTGATAACGGGGTCGTTCGGGACTCGTAAGATCTCCTCGAACTACTCCCGCCAGCGTTGGAGCTGCCCCTCCGATGTCACGATTAGCTGGCCTTCTTTATATTTCAAGGGCTTTTCCTTCCTCTGGTTCCGGCCAAGGTCTTTGTCGCCTTGTACATCTCCCTTAGATTACCGGAGTCAGCAGCGCGTTGGGCGCAATCCGCCACACTATCCGCCCGTAGTCGCCCATCACGACGGTAGATGATCTTGCGTATCTGGCTATATTACAGGGGCGGTGGCGGTCTTGACGCGCTGCCTTATCACTGGTTGCCAGAAGTGGAAGATGAAAGTCGATGGTGAGGTCTTTATCCTGACAGAACTCCAAGAATTTCTGCCCGTTCTCGTTCCGGATTCCCAACCCGTGTCTGACCATGTCATGTCTTGGAAAGCCGTCGTTATCTGAGCCAACCTTGGCGTTCAGGTCTCCCATAACGATCACTATATGCTACTTGCGGATGTTCTTCAAAGTCAGGTTGAGTACACTATAGAAATCGTCCTTGTTTTCCTCTGATGCCAGATTTGTGGGCGCGTAGCACTGTGCCACGGTTATCTTGCGGGCCCTGCTTGTGATGATTCGTTCTGAGATGGGTTTCCAGTCAAGGAGGCTCTTCTTCGCTGAATCAAGAAGGAATCCCACGCCGCTTTCACGATTGTCCTCTTCATTCTCATTCCCGGAGTAAAGAAACGTAAGGCCGCTGGACGTTCTCAGCTCTCCCGTCTCCGAATCCGTTTCTGCGAACTTCACTAAGACCGAGTATATGCACTTTGTATCTTAGCATTTTTGCTTTAACTTGTGCCAGTCGGCTATTCTCGCTCAGCGTTCGCACATTGCAGCAAGTAATTCGTGTCCGTTTTATAATGCTAAAGGTCGTCGTAGTTTGGCTCGCACCCGTGAGCATACTTGCCCGTTGTATGGCCACTCCTTCGCACTCCAGGATATCGGGTGCGGCTGTTACCTCCGCGTTAAGACTTCCTGCATGCATGTGACTTGCCACTAAGCCCAATTTGCGTCACTATCATATCAACCAACTGATATCAACTAAAAGAAGAAATTATGATGTACGTCTATAAAATTAAATATTGATATTATTATCTGATTAGTAATGAATGGGAGCTTTTATGTAAGTAGCGAGTCACAATATAACCTTATTATCAGAAGCTCACTGTTCTAATTATGACTTATCAGTTGTCTTGGCTGACTTATCAGCGTTCTTTATCAAGAGTATTTTATTAGTCTGTCAAAATGTCAGTTGTACATGTACACTTATAATTACATTTTATTTTTTTATTAACATATACGAGTACATATTACTTAATAATATAGATGGATAATACAATGTTAACATGCTTTAACACTAAAACTTCAAATAATTTGGTTCTCTTAGATAAATAAATCTTTTATCTTCAATTTATTTATTTACTTTCTCGTCTGTGTGCCTTTTTCTCTAAAAATAGAAACAAAAGGAAAACTTGTTCTTTATACATTTTTAGTATTTAAAAAAATCAGTGTAGGTACATATTACATATACTAACTTTTAGCTTGTGCAACCTGGTCGAAACGTCAGGCAATTCAGAGGTATGTAATATCTTTTCGTGATAGCGTTAATTCCCGTAAACACGTAAATAATATCATATTACCCATATTAGCCAATGACGGAGTTATGCAATGACTTACAGTGCACGCCTGAGTCTCGTCTAATTCTTTTCAATCCTATCAGGGGTATAGAAAATAGAACCTCCCAGGATGTAATGCATTAAGTTTCCTTATCGGGGCAGATTGATAGATGCCCCCGAAAATACAAACGTGAGTCCCGTCTATGATGAACGCCTTTCACGCAATATATTTTTCTTATATCATTTGCAGGTCGAAATCGACGCGAAAGTCATCGAGGTGTCTAAAAAGTATCTGCCGTTCATGGCCGTGGGTTTCGACAGCCCAAAACTGAAACTGCACGTCGGTGACGGCTTTGAATTCATGAAAAATCACAGTCAAGAATTTGATGTCATCATCACTGACAGCAGCGACCCCGTAGGACCCGCCGTCAATTTGTTTCAAGAGAACTACTTCGCTCTCATGAAGAGCGCTTTAAAACCGAACGGCATCGTTTGCTCTCAAGCTGGCACAGTATGGAATGATCTGGAATTAGTCTCTAATACTCTGAGTTTTTGTAGAAATCAGTTTCCTAAAGCAGCATACGGATATGCTATGGTACCTACTTATCCCTCCGGACAAATAGGATTCGTAATCGGATCTTTAGACAGTGAAATAAAATTCGATGTGCCACAACTAGTGCTGTCATCAGAAGATGAAAAAGCAATGAATCTCAGGTACTATAATAGCGACATTCATCAAGCAGCATTTGTCTTACCCACATTTGTCAAAAATCACTTAGCTTGAAGTACTTCACGTATCAAACTTGTACTTAAATGTGCATTTATATAGATGTAAGTATGTATTCGAAACTTTGAATATCAAGTCTATTGACAGTAATCGGTTCAAATGTTTTAATGTTACAGGTACGTACTGTATCACATTACAAAAAGTATATCGTTGTATATAAAATTATGTAAACCTTGGACCAAGCGCGCACGGGTGACTTTTGTCACCGTATTAAAAAAATGTATGTGTTACTGGCACGTCATCGGACAACCGGACACCGGACCGACCAGGATAGTTCGTCAATTTTTGAATAATAAATTAATTATTTTGTCACATATAGCAAGTGACCCCTTGAGCAAAACAAGAGCCACTTCGGGCACAAAAGTGTCAAGCGACTGACACCATGCAAGAAGAACTCGTCATAGAGTAGTGTAATGTCCATAAAGAACTTACTTATTATTATTATAGAACAGTGCTTAGGTGTCGCCTCACTCTTTATTTAGGTACCTCAAAAGCTATTAATTGATATCTCTGCTCAAGCATGGTTTTCTTTGTTGTTTAAGAAAAGTTCTATATATAATAATTAAAAGATGAAGTCGTAGAAGAGGTTTTTACTCAGAGAGAAGTCGAACTCGGTTTAATCGGAACTGAACCAGGTTCTAACCAAAAACAGTTGCAAAACTTGTCGCAGTTTTTCTCAAGGGGCAATGAATTTTCAGAATCATCGAATCCAAAATCAGAAAAATATTTTTTCTACTATTGTTACTATATTAAAATTTATATTAGTATGTAAGCGTTATGACTTATACCTATGAGTGTGACATTATAGATAATACTCGGTTGGAACTTTAAAACATGTTTTATTCATCATTTCGTTTATAATGAACGATACGGTAACACGACTCGACGATAATCTCAATTTGTACCTACTGAATAAACAATTAGTATTTTAAGTTCCGGAAATCTTTTGACAGTTGCCGGGCAAATTTCTGACAAATGTGAAGATGCCAAATCATAAGGAATATTTAAAATTGTTTTCCGTGTCTATAGACCTACACAAAACACGACACAACTTTTATAAAGGCATTATTGTGTTTTGTAAATTTACTACACTAGAAAATATGAGTTTACCTTTAGTTCAAACTAAAAGTCATAAAAAAAAACAAAGCAATGCAACTTCCACAAAGGAATAAAAACTCTTAAGCTGTACCTTAAAGTTCTATAACTCCATGGTTTACGAGGTTTATTTAAGTTAAGTCAATATTTATTTTCATACTAGGTACTATTAATAAGATAAAAAGTGACTAATAAGCGTTAAGAATTGTCTCATAGGTTTGATATTAAATAAGTAACCAGACCTCTAAAAATAGGTACTTATATTTCAGAATGAAACTCAAGTGTGTAAACGTACATTCCCATTCATACCTACTGCTTATTGAACAATAAATTTTATATATTAATGTACAGTGAGCGGCCTTATAACTAATCAATCAACGGTAATAAATCGAATTCGAATCGCTATATTGCTGGCAACTTATATCTCAAGCAACGAAAGAGAGGTGTTACAAGTTAGATCACTATATTTGTCTTCACTTGTTTGTCTGTGGACCTATTTAGATGTCGTTTTTTCCTATTACAGAGGTGGTTCAGTAGAACCACCACTGTAATGCTAAGAGACATCACAGTAGTGATGTCTCTTAGCATGCGTATAGTGAGTCTGTGGTCATTGTTTGTGGAACCAGCAATTGATGTTTCTGATGAAATATTCAACTGTGTATCTTAATGAAGTAGCTCATGCATAACTGACTGAAGTAGGAGAGCAATTATATGCCGCAATTTTTTTAACCATGATTATAGATATGTTAAACATCTATGCGTCCTTTGTTTGCTCTCGTTAGATAGACGTGATAGCTGCCAGAAATATTAAGTTTAATAAAAATAAAGGCATGAATACTATTTAAGTAATTATTTATAATAAAAATAAACAAAGATACTAACTTATTATAAAGCACATTCCACTCATTTTACACTCAATAAAATTGCTCATGCACTATGCAATGTGATAAACAAATCGTAATAAATAAATATTTTTGTACAACGTTTTTTGTATATTTTTATAAATGTTAAATCAGGGACAATAAATTTTATTTTTTAATTTGTGTGTTTCATTTATGTTTGACTTTTAAATATTTAAAATAAGGTATAATTTTTTTTATGTACATAGTATTTTATAAGTGGAACTCGCTTGTATGTCATTCAACACACAAATGATAACATTGTTTGTTTACGATAACGAGAATACATTTTTGTGCTCTACTATGCTAAGTCCCTACGTACGGTACGTTTATGGGACTCTAATTTTAACTCTGTTTAATCTTTTTCGTATGGCAACAACTATTTTTTTTTTGCATTGAAAGGCGCCGGGATCAATCCACTATCAGGCGAAGTTTGTTTACCAACTTTCGAACTACAATACTACTTTATCGGGGTATGTAAGTAGGTAAACAATGTTAATGAGGAGCAATTCTTGTCCCATCATTAAACTCCTATTTTTTGATAACTTATACTTACGACTATTTCTTTCTTGTTATCTCTGTAAATAGCTGGCAGTCATAATATTGTCGTGATATGATTAACGAGTTCTGGAACTGCGAAGATAATTAAGAGAGGCAATACACACCTTTTTTATAAATAACTACCTGCACCCCGCGGTTTCATCCGCGTAAGTCCCGATGCCGTGGGAATATCGGGATAAAAAGTAGTCTATGGTCTATGTGTTAATCCAGATCTCCAGCTATCTACATATTAAGTTTCATCGCAATCGGTTCAGTAGTTTTTGCGTGAAAGAGCAACAAACATCCATACATCCTCACAAATTTTCACGTTTATAATATTAATAGGATAATTATTGAAATAATTGTTTTTAAACTTTCACAATTTTGATACTTATTAGGTGTAACTCAGGACTTACACATCGGGTAACCAAGAAAATTTGCGCTCACGGCTCGTGCCAGTATCTGTAAATAGGTTCCAAAATTTATATTTATTTATAGTTTGTGATTTGTATTACGGATACCTACTCGGAAGATTTGATGGTTGTTCTTTTAAAAGATAACTCCCCTACTAGGGGAACAGGCACAGTGTTGGATTTACAAATACGATTAACTGTAAGTACAGCCAGCTTAGAACACAACGCTTACGCACACGCTTAATACATTACACATGTAAATCGACTAGTGAAATAGTTTTAAAATCATTTACTAGTATATTTTATTCTATTGCCCACAGCAACATGCGGAGAAACTGCACTAAAACCAAAAGGTCCATACAGCCATTGTATAGGACCTTTTTGGTTTAATGCCCCAAAGAAACAAGAAATAATGCTGAGACTGAAAATTTCGTGCTTAATTGATTAATGTGTAACTGTGAACTAATTTCAATACTTTGTAATTTTATTAAGGCTGATCTTGTTTGTCACGAGTAGAGTTCGGCGACGGGAAAAAAATGGGAAGGAAATAAATGGGAATAAATGGAAATATTTTTAAACTTCCATTTTTTCCCATTTCTTACCGGGAATTTATTCAAGTGGGTGGAAATGTATTAGAAATATCGAGAAAAATGTAAAAATATCATTATTAGGGAAGTAAGACAGATTTTTTTTTGTATTTTTTTTTAATACTAAAATATAATTATGTTGGAATTGTTATTTAAATCTAAGATAATGACGAACAATGAAGAACAGTTAACGAACAGTTGAAAGAGCAAAAAAAAAATTGTAAAAAAACGACTTCTCTCCGCCAACTTAAGACAGCCTAGATAAACGAGCATTTTGTAAAAGAAAATCTTGAAACAATGTAGTATACGGTAAAAGGTTATTTTTGTTATATTGCCTCGTACAACCAATCTCTGGAACAAATTGTCGCCTGCGGTATTTCCGGACCGATACGACCCTCAAACCTTCAAGAAAAGAGCGTAGGTACTCCTATCTCAAAGGCCGGCAACGCACTTGTGACTCTTGAGTTGCAGGTGTCCATGGGCGACGTTAGTCACTTACCATCAGGTGACCCGAAAATAAAAATAAAAAATTATATACTAGCAGTGCCCCGTGGTTTCACACGCGTCAGTCCCGATCCCGTGGGTATATCGGGATAAAAAGTAGCCTATGCGTTAATCCAGGTCTCCAGCTATCTACATACCACGTTTCATCGCAATCAGTTTAGTGGTTTTTGCGTGAAGGAGTAACAAACATCCATCCATCCAAACTTAATATATAATATTAGTGGATTAATTATTATAAAAACCAATTATAAATCTCGTCCGGCTGATTGGCAATATTATAATACGACAATGAACATGTCATTGATTTATAATATTTCCTTTTTAGCATTATTTGTTTTATTTAAACCTGTAAACTCAAACGCCTGGATGCGTTGGTGTATGTATATACTTAATTCTAATTGAAAAGACTTATAAAAATCATGTAAATATACATTTTTTTCGAACTTAATTTCTTTTCGATTCGAAATATTTTTGCCTGGGAGTAAATGGGAAGAAATGGAAGTTTCCCTGTTGAAAATGTCCAATAGATTCCATTAAAAAAAAAACTTATCGGAATCTATTATGTTTTTGTCGCAGTAAATCCTAATAGATACCCATACCGATAGCAAAGTTGAAGAATTGAATTGGGACGGATCAAATTTTATTGGTCAGTATTTGTGTAATCATTTCTTATGTGGATATCCAGTTCTAACAAATGAGTGATTGGATTGACATTACATTGTACCTACTATCACTTTTAATGGTTTAAAATAGGCACTTCCTTCAAGGTACAGAATTAAAATTGTTGGTTCTTATTGGGATTTACAAGATTAGTTCGAAATCACTGATCAGTATCTATTTGTTAATGCTTATTGAGTGAGGTATTCCAAAATTCAGATATTTCAAATAATAGGAATAAAATCGATTTTTACACAAAAATACTTAGATTATTTGTAGGAAAATCGATTTTGCTGAAATCGATTTTTGTTTTAATCACAAATTCTTATTTTCATCACTAGAGAGCGCTACAATAAAATACTACACACCTTAAAACTATGTATTTACCACTGCCGTGGTCAAAAATCGCAACCAACAAAGAATATTAATTAGGACCTTATATGGTTGGCCGGGTAACGAAACCATAGCGCGATTTAATATTTCTGAGTACAACGCCGTATAACCACATAACAACCTATATTTTCTTATAAATATGATCGTTAAATTTATGACTGGATCGACTGATAAATTGTCATAAAAACTCATAGTGAGATTGGATTTTAAAAGAATGACTTGTGTTTTTGTAGCAGGAAGTCCTAACTAATTTTCTTAAACCCCATAGCATGTGCTAGTCGGTAATCCTTTTAGAATCTCATTAACAAAAATAACCTGTTGTCGGTGAATCCTTATACATTGCCGAGTTATTACTCATGGATTTCTACATTCTTGTTCATGGTTATTACGTATAAGAAACGACAATTTAACTAATTTTGAATGTCCAAATAGAAATCCATTTGTTCCCTTAACAGGAATGACTTATAAACTCTTAAGCTTGATGAGGCTACTTATAAGGAACACTGCAATCTTATAAGTCAATTCCATATTAAATTCATGTGTTTACCAAACGCATTCAAATTTCATTCATTCTCATTCAAAGATAAGTTATATGTGGATTTATTTTTACGTTTCGATTGATTGCAAACTCTGTTGTATCTGGACAATTTTTGTTCCAGATAGACCAGATGGAAACTATTGGAAACCCATAAGATTCCTATAGTGTTCTATAAGTTTTCAATGGATATTTTCAACAGGATTATTGCCATACCGGTAATTTACTGGTATGGCGCCCAACTCTAGTCACGAGGTTAAATAAGAGTTACTTTAGTTTTGAGTTTGTTGTTTTAGTACATCGGTATCTGAATTAAAAAAAAAAAGATATACTCACTAGTGTTATTTTATTTACTTAATATGAAAGAATAACACTTTGCAATTAGAAGCAACTTTTTTAAATATTATTATTATTCTTGAAAATGGAAAGTGACAACCCTATTATTTGTTTCTAATTTCGATCGATATACCGATCTAACTTCACCTATCTCAAACAAAAAAAAAGACCAGTGTCCAGCTTTTGGTCATGGCAAATTGTCTCAATGTTCATAAAAATATAACATAAGAATATTAATTTGACGATTTTTTTAATATAACGTTCAAAAATATAAAGGTAGGCGATGATATGTTTTGTTCCTTTAGTTCGCCTAAATATTTCTAACGACATTTTGTTAATTAAAACACTACGTTACGTAATGTTACCCACATACGCAAAAAGCATTCGTCGTATTTATTCGTCGTGTTAGTATTCCAGAATGATACTTTTTAGCGGGAAATTAAAAAACAAATTGAAATCATACCAAAAATAGTAGTCTACGGTAGGTAGGTACCTGTTTACCTAAGTACTTACTTGTCAAAATTAAAAATATACATTTCAAAGAGAGAATAAAGCTATTTATCATATTATAAAACTTAACACTCATATATTTGATTATCAAATTTGATTTTTGATTTTAAAAAAGACAACTCCCGCATTAGGAATTACTCCTGTGTCGCGGGGGAGAACAAACATGGAAACAACGGACACAAAGAACACCCAGACTAAGGTGGGAATCGAACCCACGACCTACAAGCATAGCGGTCAGGGTCACTAACCACTAGACCAACAGGCCAGCCAAAATTAGAAATAAAGAAAAAATTTCATTATTTCTAGTCTTTCCTTTAATCGGTCCCTAGACGATCATGTGGCAGGACATACTGAATCATCATGCTGCATGAAGGACCTATTGAGAGTCTATCATGCAGCATGATAAAACGCTTGGTATAATCATTTTATTCAGTCGATATAGATAGTACAGTGAAGAGGTCTTCTGCGCTGGTATGGAAATGTCTTTGCCAAAGGCAGATTTATAAATATAAAAATAAAAGAAATTGTCAATCAACTGCCAGCACGTAGTTTGCATGTTATTCGCATCAATAAATACAATTAAACGGTCATGCATGCATAGCAGCATTGACAGCACATAACGCATGTCATGCCGCATGATCGTCTAGGGACCGCTTTATAACCATCATCTACTCCGCGAGACGCACACAAAGACATTCGCGCGGTGGGCAAGGCCTTCTATACTTTCGTTAAGTGTGCAAAAGATATATTTTTGGTTGCGGCTATTATTATTTAACTCTTGTAGGCTATTATAGCGTAGGTAGGTATTTTTGGTTTTGTTTTGTAGTGATATATCTGTTACGAGCTTACGATGTAACGATTATCTATTCTACGCATACATGCAATCATTATATGGGGTGTCCATAGACAAAAGAAGAAGAGTCGATATTAAATATAGTCATGTGAACTGAAGCCAAATTTTTCTTAAAAATGGCAGAACTCCGCCCACAACAAATAGCGTTGTACTGATTTTGTCGATAATACATAATGAAATATCAATTATGATTTTCCTTCAATGTTTAATAACTTATACATAACAAATAATTAACCAACCGCTACACTTGTTTACTTTTAAAAATTGAAACTACAGTTTAAGTGTTCATACTTCAGACAAAAAGAAGATTGAAACTAAATCTCTAATAGTAATTAAATAATCCTACTAATGAATACATAAAAGGGTATATTACGTAAATGTAATAATTTTTGCTCTTTCTATAAAAACTTAATGTGTGATTATTTGTTTTAGAAATTGGTTCCTAATACTAAGACTCTCTATAACTTTCATAGTTAAACTTTTGCACCATCAAACCCCAACACTGCGCCAACAATGTACTTTTCCCTTTCTGTATGATTAAAAGGTTTTTTCATCTGAACCTACATTTAGCTGCTGTATTCTTATTTAATAATATTGACTTTAGACTACTTACTTACTACTGCTAATACTTATTTTATATAATAAATTTAATTTTAGAATTTATCAATTCTTATTAAATTATACTTTCCGATTTCACTAAAACAAAGATTAAAATATAGTTACTTTTTATCTATTTTATTACTAATATATGGTTTAGATCATACAATTTACAAAGCAATCTTAATTTCCAATTGTAGACCTGAAACATAATTCCGATAAAAGTTATATGTGAAATACGAAAAAAACCTTAGCTAACCTGAAAATTGTAAATATTTCGTCATGATTTACACTTTACCATTTTAGTTTTGCTAGTCCTTTCAATGCCACAAAAACCACCAAAATATTCAAAATAGATGGAGGTTATTGAAATAAAATTTACGAAATTTTTTTTGGTAACGTTTCTCATATACTAAACTATTTTTACAAACGTAACTATCTCGAGTGAAAATGACACAAATACAATTTTTGTTATTAGGGTTTTATTTGCAGGCTGTTATAGGGATGGCGATTCTGTCCGAAAAAGATCGATTTTTAAATCGATTCGAATCGTATGCTGATGTATCGATTCAGAAAAAAATCGAGGCCTAAAAGATCGATTTTTTTTCAAGTTTGCATTGATAATGTAAATATAAATTCATTTTATGAAAAATAAGAAAGATACCAATAAATAATCTCTTATCAGTAAAATCAGTTTTTTTTTAGATCAGGGAATTCGATATTAACAATTATTTTTATTACCATGTCAAAGTCAGATCAGGTTTTAAAGAAGACATTTATTTTCAAAATATATTTATTAAGTCGTGATAAATAGAGTTTTTACCTTTTTTTTCATTAAATGGAGGCGAAGGAAACTTTCAGCCATCTCGCGAGTTTTTTGCGTAATTAACCCTTTAACTGGCAACAACTTAATATTACGGATACATTCAACTATATCATTGTAAATAATTTTATGGTTTTTACCAAAACAAAAAAAAATCGAAGTGCGATTATCAAGGGTGTAATATCGATTCACTGAATCGATTTAGTACTGCACATCGATTTAAAAAAATCGATATTTTGCGTCTGATGATTAATCGATCTCAGATCGCCGCGCCATCCCTATGCTGTTAGTTTAACTAGATTAATGATGTGCAAATAAGGGCATATCCTCTCTTCTTCTTTTATCAATGATTGAATGATGCGCATGTGTGCAAACATTTACAAGCGCCTTGCTTACATACACTCCCACGTCTCCCACTCCCCACTCGCCTCAAGTACTGCTCAATGCTGTGCTTGTGTGGGTATAAGTGTTCTGTGGCTTGTGTGGCCTTGTATCACCACGTTGCTCGCTCAAGCGGCTCAAGGTTAGCGTTCCGCCTGATTCACAAGTGTCAGCTGTGTCTGTAGGGGCGTCAACGTTTAATATTTTTACTAAAAGTACTATGTGGTCATTCACACGGTATTATCCGGAAATAAAATCAAAATGAAAAATCGAGCTTATTGTGCAGTGGACGGGTGTAAGACCAGGAAATTAAATGAAAATTTGTCATTTTTTGGATTGCCGAAAGAAGAAGAAAGGTAGGCATTATGTGTTGTTATTACTAAATGATTTACCTATCATATCATGTTAAAATGCATTATTGCTAAATGTCATAATTTTAAAAGATTATGCTTGTGTGGTTGTACCTATATAAAGAAAGAGGGTTAATTTAAAGAACACCTGAAAACGTTCTGACTTTAAAAAGATTTTTACTGATCCAGTTAGAGAAAGAAACATTTTTACACATCGCACGTTATGAAGACGGTCACCATACAAAAACGGACTTTTTTCTAAAATTATATTTTGTAAAAACACTTGTTGCCGTAACTCCAACAGCTTTCGGTAGATGGCCTATGAATCGTTTTTATCGACATTTTGACGTGGGGTATGTTCCGATATACACACAGTGACGACTGTTCAGTGCTCTTACTGGGGAGAAATGCATAGCCCTGCCCTAGGATATATCACTACATATTATAAAACAAAGTCCCCCGCTGCGTCTGTCTGTCTGTCTCTTCGCGATAAACTGAAAAACTACCGAACGGATTTTCATGCGGTTTTCACTAATAGACAGAGTGATTCATGAGGAAGGTTTAGGTGTATAATTTGTACCCGTGCGGAGCCGGGGCGGGTTGCTAGTATGATATATATGATAGGATAGGTCCATAACGGCTTTGAAAAACAATGGGTAGTTGAAAAAAAAAACAAAAATGTAATCCAATTCTGTTACTGACTTACTATAATTATATATTATACCTTCAAGAAGTAATTCGCTTTTAAACAGGCTTCTTCTTGGAACTATGAATTAATAAATGAATTATACTGACTAAATACCCAAATCCTAGTGAATACACGTAAAAATTGTAATCGATTATATTAATACATATGCAATGTAACGTCAGTCGTCCGCGCTGTCCGAGGACGACTGACCACGACTGACTGACAACACGGGGACGGTGCGGGTGAGACGCCAAAAGATGTATATCTCAGTCTTACTATATCTTAGTACTCAATGAAGGGTTTTGATAGTAAATAATAAATTTTTATCTATGGAACTGGCGAGCCGCAACGTTACATCGAAAGAGCCGCATGCGGCTCGCGAGCCGCAGGTTGCCGACCCCTGCCTTAGACCAATGGTCCTCGTGCTTTCAAAAATGGTTTGACTGAATGAAAAAGTGTTTTAAATGTAATGGAGAATACTTCAAAAAGCAGTAAATATATTACTTAACATGTAAATTGCTTTATTAATGAGTTATGCAAAACTTTCAGTGTATATCTCTGAATTGCCTGACGTTTCGACCACGTTGCACTAGCCGTGATGTGTGATCATAGTGTCGTCATAGTTATATCATGGCACGTACAAAAGTTTAAAAGTTACTATATGTTTAACAGGGTAGAGGAGTTTCTCTAAACACGAATTTAAATTAGGACCACCTACAATAATGCTAACAAATAAAAAAGAAAGTGCTATTGAGATGTAAAATAAGTGGTGTGGATGGTGGTATATAAACATATGGAGCTTATATCATATAACGGGTTGCCGAATAAGGGGTGGAGGGACGCGCGGTGATGCTTGCCTACGATACAAACAAATAATTGTACACTTTCGTTGTAATTATAAAGAAATTATAATAACGATATTCTGTGTACCTATATATAAAAGTAAACAGAATTGGTAAGTACGGTACTCACTCATTCATTACACTACTGACTAATCACGAAATTAGAAAACTATCAGACCTATGAAGATTAAATTTATCAGGGAAGTAGTTTATTATTATGACACGTCAATTAAAAACGGATTTTGCGACTACCAAATTTAGGGGATCTAAAAGAGACTTTGCAAGTTTGTATGAAAATTCTTGGCTTTCTTTACTAGAGACCTGAATTCTAGCAGAGAGTGCAACGTCGGTCGGGTCAGCTTTTTTACAATAACAAAATGAATTCTGGCAGGTACTTAAGATGTTTTTATATAAAATGAATGTTGTCTCCTCATAATGTTTATTCATCTTTTCAGACGCAAGAAATGGCTTGAGCTAATTGGCAGACCTGATTTAATATCACCGTCAACAAAAGCACGTTCTCATAGTGTGTGCTCCTTACATTTTGATGCAAGTTTGATAAAGTACATACCACAATTGAGGGCTGATGCTGTTCCCTCAAAATCACTTCCAAATGGACCAAGTACGTCCGATGCCTATACTGACACAGAATATATAGATATATCGACTCCAACAAAGAAATCGCGTGGTCATATTTTATCAACAACAAACAAGGGTCCTTATACAAAATCCTCATGTATACAAACTGATTCAAACAATACCAAGAATGAAGTTGCACAAACGCTACAAGATATTTCATCAGATACTTCAAGGAAACGTAAGTTATGCTCTCAAATTCAGGAATCAGACCAAGAAAAAAGAAATTTCCAGCAAGAATTAAACAAAATAATAAAAACCCAATCAAAAGAATCGGAATCCCATCAAAGTTTAAGTTTTAACAGTGAGGATAAAGTTACCAAAAGGCTTGTTCGACTGCTTGAGTGGCGAAGTAATCTAAAAAACAGGTCTAAAGGAAACCGTTACGATCCAGAGTACATACTCTTTGCATTAAATTTACACTTTTCCAGTCCTCAAACATACCGTTGTCTTAAGAATTTTTTCCAGCTCCCGAGTGAAAATACTCTTCAAAAATTTAATATGGTTATTCCCGTAAAATTTGAACACCGTATTTCAAACTTTTTGTCAGCCAAACTTAAATCTTTACCGGAAAATGCAAAATATTGTATCTTATGTATCGACGAAATGGTTTTAAAAAGACAGTTATATTACGATACTAAGAGAGATGAACTCTATGGGCTACAAAATATTAATGGTGAAGTCACTAAAGAAATTGCATCAAATGCCTGTGTAATAATGCTTCGAGGTATAGTAGTTAATTGGAAGCAACCTATTGCTTATTCGTTTTTAGCATCACCTACACATTACAAGGAACTAGAAGAATGGTTAGACGAAGTGATATTAAAATTATCAAACATTGGAATAGAAATCAATGCAATCGTTTCGGACCAGGATTCAAATTTTGACAAATACGCAAAAGAAGTGAAGAGAATTACAGTAGAAAAACCATATTTTTTGTTTCAAGAAAGAAAAATTTACCACATATTTGACGTTCCTCACTTGTTTAAATGTATAAGAAACGACTTACTTACCAACGATTTTATATACGATGGACAACGAATTACCTGGAAGTACGTGGAAGAATTATATGAGAAACAAAAAGAAAAGAATTTAAAACTTATTCCAAAGGTGACAGATAAACATATTCGGCCGAACAATTTTCAAAAAATGCAGGTAAAATATGCCACTCAAATATTTAACAGATCAGTTTTTGCAGCAATTAACGTTCTTGTTAGCAATCAAAATTTACCTAGAGAAGCTCTACATACTGCAGATTTTATAGAAAAAATGAATAATGTATTCGATGTCTTGAACTCAAGCAAAGTTTCGTGTTCTAATAAATACCAAAAAGCATTTTCTATGAGACAATACCAGATTGATGTGCTGAAAGAAGCTGAATTGATGTTTGCTAAAATTCAGACTATAGACAATAAAAAAGGAGTGAATAATACAAATATAAATGAAACCTTTAAAAATATTCAAATAACAATTAGAGCTATAATGATGCTAACCAAAGATTTGCAAGAAAAAGGCATACATTTTTTATTTACACGGCGACTGAGCCAAGACCCTTTGGAAACATTTTTTGCAGCTGTCAGACAGCATGGTAACATCAACAGACCCCCAACACCTATACAGTTCCAAAGAGCTTTTTCTAAATTATTCATCAGAAATATGTTACAAAATTCACGATTTAGTAACTGCAAAGAAGATATTTGTCAGATGCTGCAAAAGTCGGATACCCTTCTTGAGCAGACAACGTCCTCAGAATTGGAAAGAAGGCTACCTTCAGCAGTGGTCTTAAATGGGGATACTGATTATCAATTTGACTTACCATCGAAAAGTGCCTTGACTTATCTATCGGGATATTTATTATACAAGTGCAGCAAAAAACATAACTGCGCATATTTTGATGTCCTGTTAGAGAAATGCCCTAATTTTAATGAAACCTCACTATATACTCACTTTAAAGAGTATAATAAAGATTCGTCATTTTATGGTGAATTGAAAGTCCCAACAGATAACTTTAATATTTATATTGAAGAATTAGAAAATATATTTTTAGATAATTTTTTCAAGGTTCTGATAAATCGGCCGGGAAGTAGTATTTATGAAAAGTTGAAATTGATTGATAACCCTCCGCTTTGCTCTTGTTTCCCATATGAATATTTATTAAAGTTATTTACCCGATTTAGAATATTTGCAACTATTAAGTTTAATAATAGAGAATTCAGAGAAGGAAATAAAGCAATTCATCACTTTATTAAACTGAAACATGTTTGATTATCAAATAGATAATTCTGTTATTACTTCTTAATATTATAACGTATCATTGGTGAGCAGAATCGGGTAAACTTGCATCTTGATGAGAGTCCTCAACCAGATTTCATATTACCACAGCATGAAGGAGTATCGGATCAATATCATTGGACTACAAGGGACAGCTTTTTTTTGCATACGAGCAGACAGACACCTGCAACTCAAGAGTCATAAGTGCGTTGCCAGTCTTTAATGTGGGAGTAGTGGAAGTGGGTGAGTGGGGTTAGGGCATCCGGTAATCTCCGGTAAACTCAGCGATACACAACGAACACATTGCTTCACTCCGGTTTTCTGTAAGGCCATGGTATAACTGGTCGAGCCAGCCCATACGTGTCGAAGCATGGCTCTGCCACGATTAGAATACAAATACATCACACACAATCATACAAGTATAACCAGAGACGGGGCAGAGAACGAGCAAGTACTGCTCAAATGGGAGATTTAGTATTACCGAACGGCGAAGCACAAAATAGTTTGCACAAAATATACCGACCAGGAACAAATGAAGATGATTAGGTACCTAGACCTTGAAGCCGTATAGTCAACAAGTTCAAAAACGTGAAAAATAGAGATAAAGGTCCTAAAAATATGAGCGATAGCTCATTGGATTCAGAATCACCTCTAGAAAAATGTTTTTGAAGGATTTTGGTGCAGGTAAAAAATCGCAATTGTTATTAACAAAATAAGATGAAATAAAAATAGTTTTTAGTTTTTCGTTAATAACTCAAAAAATATTAATGTTTAAGCAATTTTCAAAAAAAACTCGTTAAAGAGGAGGAAATTTCCGATAAAAAGTCGAAACTCCCGGAACTTTATCTCCATTATTTATAATTTTAATTTGACGTTGAAAATAGGGCTGTTACGGCATGCGCGCGCTAAAGAGTTCATCAGATAAAATATTTTTTTATAACAAAATGTCATTTTAAAAAGTTCTAGTATGTTCTCAACACTTGAAAGAATCGAGCCCCGTCGGAAAAAAAGTTTTATCACCATTTTTCAAAAAGTTCTTCAATTGTTAACAAGCAGGCGCGCGGCCCCCACTGGATTTTGGCACGACTAGTCGACCATGCCGTGTTGATGCTGTAGCTTGTAGCTTTATACCTACATTGCTACCTGGTAGTGGTTGACGTTTTTAGCTAAACTGCGAACTATACCGACTTGGCTGAAGAAGTTTTGTCCTAGAATCCCGTTCATACTTGTAGGTTCTTAGGTCCACCACTTCAACTTGGGAGTCGTCAGAGGAAAGAACGAGACAACAGTACGATAATGTCCTCACCTGGTTCATTCTTCAAGAAGCGGTTCGAAAGACCATGTAAAGTTGTAGGAATGCGTTGATTGTGCGAAATACCTACATTTGATCACAGCTCCCAATAACGATTAATTGCATCACGTCTTTTGCCAATAAGCAGCCGCATATTTAAAGACTAAAAAAACAATAAATCCATTTCCCGTTCAAGTTGGTAGCTCGAAAGGTGCCACATTGGATCAAACGTCCCATGGAACATCGATTATATTATGATCGATTTCTGGTATGATTATGAACGATCTAACGATTTTATCCGAGCCCCTGCCGCCGTGTGTAAAGAAATAATACAAATGTAATGTTATAATTAAAGTTTATTTCATTCGTCATTTGTTTGATTCTTTTTATTTTTCCCTTCCTGTACAGCCTCATTGATCGCCGAGAATATTGCGCCAGCCCGGACTTTCTTCAATATTTTTTTATCGTGGAATGGATGAACATGCGCCGAAATTCTAAAAAACAAACGCCCATATTATTGCGATTCCGTTATATGTATGTGTATAGTATTTATTTAAATGTGTACCTATAATAATATATAAAGTGAATTGATTAGTGTCATAAAAACCTATAAATCAGATCCCTGCCTGTCATAGGCACGAAAAATATGACCTGTATGGAATATATTTAAAAAAAATTGTAACTTAAGTTAGTAAAATTTGTAAGAATACGTAGTTTGGATGACAATACTACAATAAGATTTTGAAGCTGATCTGATGATGGAGCCAGGAGGTGGATAATGGAACTCTTCAGTGGCTACTAGTAAACCCCCGAGTTTGGGCTCATATGATTCGTTTTGACGAGTCCAACAGATTGGATATGGTAACAATTGTCTGATGATGAAGTCAGGAGGTGTGAGTGGAACTGTTTATTACATTTTAATTCGGTTCGCCATTAAAAGCATATTTTTTTTTATTTTTACTTTACTTATCCACTTAACTTGTCCACTTATCCTTAAACCTCACCCGTAGACTTCTCCCCTTCCTCGAAAGTATAAATAACACTTACCTTTGTATAACTACATCGTCTTTCGTAATTACGTGCGCGGGACATTTGATATTGTTGAGATAATCGACGCAGCGCCATTGTCGGGAGTTATTCCTGTTCGTATGCTTCAAATAGTAAACGTATCGATTCAATATCATTTGCAAGGAGCCCTGGTTTGATACAGTGTACTGCATTACGCTAAGACCTGAAAAGGACAATGTTCTTTAGGTTCTTTTCTGGGTTAATCTCTCTCGATCTCGGTAATAATTTGGTTTGGTTTTGGTTTTTAAAAGAACAACTCCCGCATTAGGAATTACACCTGTGTCGCGGGGGACTTTACAAAAATACAAACAACGGACACAAAGAACACCCAGACTCGGGCAGGAATCGAACCCACGACCTATGGCACAGCAGTCAGGCAATATATTGGGTAGGGCTAAAGCGAATCTGCTATGACATACGGTACCGAGACGTGGATACTAACGGTTGGGCTGGTCCACAAATTAAAAGTTGCTATCGAGCAAGCTACGCTTGGATCAAATTCGCAATGAGGTCATCCGACAAAGAACTAAAGTTACCGAAATAGGTCGCAGGATAAGCATGCAGAAATGGCAATGGGCTGGACACCCAAAACCTGAAACCTCCTGCAGCCAGATGGACTGACGGCCTAAAGAAAGTAGCAGAGATGGACCGGATGCAGAAGGCGGATGATCGGGTGCGGTGGCGCGGAATGGGAGAGGCCTATGTCATGCAGTTGACTACGATGGGCTGATTTGATTAATCAAGCGAAAGCACTTTTAAATCCTTTTTAGTTTTAGCTAAATGTTATTAAGCATCTTTTCAGCTAACTTCAATATTGAATACAGACATTGTATCGCTTTATATAGATAAGTTTACAATTTGATGACTTTTAGTTTCAAAATCAATGTACCTACACAATTTTCACGAAAACAAAAAATAGTGATCCTAATTTTTATCCCCTTGTAGTACAAAACACATTAACTAATCAAACGTACAATAATTTGAGAATAGTACAAGGAATAAATTGTCCTCAAGTTTATAATCAGTAAACATTATAAACAGTGCAAAAATTAAAGCATGCTAACTTCAATATAACTTCTGTGTAAAATAATTAATGCCTAAATCATGATAAATTGTAATAAGCTGTAGTAGGTATTAGCACAGAATACATAATAGTATAGGTACAGAAGTCCCACTCATAAATTCTCAATAAAGTCGCAATTTAGGTCACAAAGCGCTAATTACCTATACTTATATTCACCTAGATGTTGCCTCTCTTTCTATCGCGTAACATGTTCTGAAGATGTTGCGACATTAGGGTTGCCTTTTTTCAAAGAATTTATCTGAATATTTAATTGCCAGTAAGTTATGTGCCTTTTCCTCTATTTTTGTAAACAAATAAACCTAGGCTAGGTACTAATAACTTGATAGTGTAGATAGGAACGGATGACGTGACGTAGCGCGTGAGTAAGTATCGAAATAATGTGCGGCCGGCGCGTGGCAGCCCACTGAATATTGGCACGATTAGTCGACCTCGCCGTGTATTTCTAGCTTTATACCTACTCTGCGGCCCTCCGTCCACTAAGATCCATTACAATAATCCATTGATGTATCTTTTTACACTTTTATGTCCACTTTAATCCTTGATCCTAGAATATTTACAAAATTGATTTTTTAGAACCAACGTGTGTATTAAAATCTATTATAAAGCCACATCTACAGTAGCCATTTTCAATAAATGAACAAATAATATAAATAATAAAGTTTATATTAAACAAATTTGAACTATCTATAACCTCTTTATAACAAAACAAAAAAGTAATCCTTGTCTCAGATAAGGGAAACCAGTGCTGAGACATAAAGAGCTGTAATGCTGAAGTTTATTTAATTTTTTCCAGATAGTGCGCCACCGATATCTCTCCATTTATAAGTTCCATCCCACAATCTTGAATAAAAGCATCGTATTTTATTTGAGCCTTTGTTCTTTTGTTGCAGCTTTCATTTATCGTCCGTATTGAACTATAGTTCGCTTCGTCTTTTAACTTGTTTAATAAATAAACGAAATTCGGTTTCTTTCTACTAACTGCTTTATTTAGGCTGAAATGCCAAGATTCCACACAGTTATTCGTGCGGTGGCGTTCTCCAAATACGGTCCAAATGTCCTTGATAAATATATTTTTAAACCAGTACCGTTCCATGTAGTTTCTTAACTTAGTATATGTTACATCGCTCCGCATTATTTCATTTACATAAGACCATCGTTCTTCAAGCATTGTGGACGGTAAATGCGGCAACGCTGCACACAAACCCTTCGATTTAATTTAGTTTTCAAGAGACCAAAAGCCTTACTCTTTTTTCGGATACTATTTTGAAAATGGTATAAGCAACCATTAATATTCGCGTCTGGAAAATTCTCAATAACGGCTTTAATAGCCGGTAATTCAAAGTCCAAAGTAAATATTGTGGGGTGAAAATCTGGAACCTGTGATTTTATAATTTTGAACAAAGCATTATACGACTCGTATTTCCGGTCCGTCATGAGAGCATACATTACAGGTACGACTCTATTAGTGGTAAGGGTACTCCCCAAATCCGCGTGAATACTATATATCTGAAGAAAAGGTGCGGGCGTACTTTTGAATGTGCCATCAGCAAATACAAGTGTGATTGTTGGATGATTCCAACTGAAACTTAAAAGAAACTCGGGAGGTGAACCTCCCAAGTTTCTTTTAAGCATAAAACTATGATTCGCGTATCACGAGAACTATAGACAGCTAATGGGAAATCCGAAAATGAGTTGGGTATTTCAACCTCGCAGGCACGGTCAAATGACGTTTTACTAACGCCCAGTTTTGAATTAACTTGTTTATATAAACCGCTCTTTACAGATTCGTATGGCGATAGTCTGGTAACTAAATTTAAACCTTTCCTTTTTACGGAAAATGCGAAGTTTTTATAAATAGACGGAATAGGTTGATTTTCAGAAGATATCACATTTTTTCTGCATTTATCCATCGCCAACAATATTTCATTATGTGCATGGTCGGGATTGCAACGGTCTGAATGTTGACCATGCTTTATTATTTTATCCTAAAAAAACGTTAGGAAATTATAATGAGCTATATGTTGCGTTATACTTTTGAGATAATCAAATCCAATAATGTATAATAATATACTTAGGTAACATGAAAAAATGACAAAAAATACCTTATAGATTGTTATAGTTCCTGAACAATGTTTGGATTTTCAAAAACATCTCCATAGCACTGCACCCTGCTTGTATGTCGTCTTCTTATGATATTTAAATCCGTCATATAATATCCCTTTTTTATTTTTAATATATTGAAAATCGGATGGTTCCATGACGAAAAATGAAAATAAATAATTATTGCTTGTGACGCTTGAAATAATCAAATAGCGTTGCAATTGACCTATGACAATTGACAGTCGACAATACATAGTTGTTTGAATGATTCAGCCAGTGAAGTTAAAGTTGATAAAGAAGATTGCATGTGTCACTGCTTTATTTTTATAATAGATTTTAATACACACGTTGGTTCTAAAAAATCCATTTTGTAAATATTCTAGGATCGAGGATTAAAGTGGACATAAAAGTGTAAAAAGATCCATCAATGGATTTTTGTAATGGATCTTAGTGGACGGAGGGCTCTGCGGAGTGGACCTGGCCTGGTATTAGTAAGCTGTGTGTGTTCTTCATTCCTTAATGTCTCTCTCTAAAAGATGGAATATTTTTTCAAATTTAAATGGGACCAACCTTGGGTACAACCAGTTCAATTTAAAACATAATCGAGAAATAATTTGAAATTGGTTAACAAATTGCAAAGATATTGCGTAGCATACACAAAAAAGAAAATATTAAGTCGCATTGAGAACCTCCTCTTTTTTGAACTCGGTTGATAACAAGCCTATTTCTTGGTTAACTGGAGTAAAACATACTTTTATCGATATTGCCATCCTGTTTTTCAAAGTGTGCTTTGATTCCATCAGTCATAGAGTCATCATCATTGCCGTCTGTGTATAAGTTGTCATCATTTGTACTCAGTATCATTGCACCATCACCTTCAGCGTCTCTGTAATTAAAATAGGCCTTTGTTTGTTATTCAACTTAACAAAACACTCGACTTAACAAGCATGTCCTATGAGTATACCTTGTCTTCTAGTTGCTTGCTATCCGAACAAAACTTAAATCCACCAGGAGTCGGCTGTCCACTCTTGCAGACAGTTACCAAAAAGGTATCATAACTTGGTTTTAAGATCTGGAGAAGTAATCTTAGATATGGGAACTCAGGGTCCACTTAGCTCTAAGGGTAGACAGTGTGCACTTGTAAGTCAATTCTAGATACACTTGACGGGCCTGTTGGTCTCATGGTTAGTGATTGTGACTGCTGAGCCAAAGAATGTGGGTTCAATTCTCACACAAGGGAAATAATTGTGTGATTAGCACAGTCAATTGTTCCATGTCTTGGTGTAATTTATCCCACTAATATTATAAATGTGAAAGTCTGGATAGATGGACGTATAATATATATATAATATAATATATAATATATAAGTAAAGTTACTCTTTTCACGCAAAAACCACTGAACCTTGGTATGTACATAGCTGGCGACCTGGATTATCGCATAGGCTACTTTTTATCCCGATATTCCCATGGGATCGGGACTTACACGGATGAAACCGCGGGGCACTGCTAGTCTAAAATATGTATGTATTTAGAAATACATAGGGATGTATATCAGCAGTCTGGTTACCAATATCTGCCTTGTTCGGGATCCGACAGCCATGTGTAAGGTGTGTCAAGTTATTATTATTAATTTGCAATATTGAATTATTTTTTTTCTGATTGTAATTTGTTTGTATTGCCTATATTGTTAATGAGTATGGAAAGTGATTTAAGAAGAAAATGTAAAAGTACCTCGTTCACAAAATGCTTACCTAATATTTGTCATTTCAACAAATTTAGAATCATCTTCATCTTTATTATTAGAAATCTCAAAATAGCATATTTCATCATTCAAAGTATCCATATTGCACTCTGCATCATTCTCATTCTTTGGCAGGTTCTGGCTATTGTTAAAGGAGTCATGTATTTTCTGAAATATAAAAATACATTTTATGTCACATGACATCACACAGGTTGCTGGAAAACAATGGTGGAACTGTGCTAAGGATAAAAGCGTATGAGCAAATTTGGAGGAGGCCTTTACCCAGTAAGGGATCCACAAAGATTTCAAGAAAGAAAAACAATCATATTATATTAGGATTAAGTTATGTAACTACGAACAACATAATTTGAAATGTAAAATTAACTGATGTTGAAATAAAGGCTTTATTATTATTATAATAATACATTATTTTACATGTATACTACTGAATGTCAAATCGAAGACTTTTTTTTTTAAGACTACTACTAACTGAGGGATATGTGAGCACTGAGAGAAGATTTCTACGTAAGGTCAACAGTACAATTATTTAATCAATGCTACAACTTTCCACAGTTAATGTAAACACCATAGACTCAATGCCAATTGACTGGCCTGTTGGTCTGGTGGTTAGTGATCCTGACTGCTGAGACAGAGGTCGTGGGTTCGATTCCCACCCAGGACAAATAATTGTGTGATGATCATGATCATTTGTTCTGTGTCTGGGTGTAATTTATCTATAATATGTATGTATTTAGAAATATATAAGTATGTTTATCAGCAGTCTGGTTACCATAGTACAGGCTGTGCCTAGTTTGGGATCAGACAGCCGTGTGTGAGAAGTGTGAGGTTATTATTACTATTAATGCCATGAACTACGTAATAAAAAAAATATTTACTGTTTTAAGATTGACATCCCATTCGGGATTTATCATTTGGTTTCTTATCTTATCAAACCTAATCTTAAATATTAGATATTGCCAAGTAATACTTTACACAGATTAAATCTAACATTATCTTTTGTCAACATAAACAGCTGATCATTGGCCTTTTTAGAGATAAATACGAAATTATTTATTCTAATTTTAAATCAGATGGAAAGGAAGCTTACCATATCCTCAAGCCCTTTGATGTGTAGTTCTTTGCCCGCTTGTAAGAAATCATTTAAATTGTCTATGGATACCAACACCTCTCCCGTGTACACATACTCCAATATTGCACTGAGTGTTGTGTATGATATTTTCTAAAAATAAAAAACTAATTAAATAATCCTTAACAGTACATTGAGATATTTATATAAACATGTAAAAAGAATATTATATATATACACACTTCTATCACCAGTTAGATCATTAGTATTTAAATCCTTAAACACAGAAAACAGCCTTTGAGTAGTTTAACCAATGAGATAGTGTATCTATACATAAAATAGTATAAGCTGTGGTAGTGTTAGGTTATGTCATGGAACTACTTTTCGTTACAAAAATATTTTCTTTCCCACCTTTTTTTTAAAATCAAAATCAGCTTCAATTAGCTTCAATCAGCGCTTCCACTTTGCGAAAAAAAGAACATGGGCAAATAATACTAGTACAGTACTGTGCTTCAGCTGCTGACAAGGTTGTCAGCTATTGATAGAAGTGGTAAAGAGAAACGCAGGAATTTGTCTTGAACTTGCTTGCCAACTGTGTAGTTAAAAACATCAAAGATACTACTACCCTATGGCGTAGTTATCTTCTATGACAACAGCCATTAGCATTCACTACTACATGCAGGAAATATTTTATTATTTATCAAAAAATAAACGAACACTTACATTTAGGAATATGACAGGATGGGGGCATTGCGCTGTCGAGATAAGATCTTTAATGTATGAACTTGCAAGTGCAATTATCACTTGATGCACCTTCACGAGATGACCGTCTGCAGCCAGAGTCATGTCTACAAACTCACCATTCTGGAACAATGTAACTAGTGAGACAAAACAAAAGGTTAACGACTTTTGTTTACAAACGTTCTCAAAACTTAACCTGCTGTAAAGTGCTCAATCCGTTACATATATTCTTCTTGTGTGCATTCCACATTAAAGAAAATTGGGATTGAGCCATAATTAAATACTCAATATTCGTCGTTTATTTACAAATCGCTTATTTGTTTCAGTTTTCATAAAGTGACACTTCGCGACCGCGTTCCTCAGTAATGTCTCATCTTGGAGTACATAATTATGTTTCTGATTTTAGACAAGGATAGCTGATTATTGTTGTAGAACTAAAGAGTGAGACATAAACAAGCGGGTAAAAACTTAAAAGTAATAAGAACCATTTCATTGGAACGCGTCCGTGAATAGCCGCAATAGAATACACGTAAGTGTTGTGCGATAACGATAGTTTTCATATCGATAGTTGATATTGAAAAATAGTACAAGTGTATCGATGGTGTTATCGAATATATCGACATTTTCGACAGCATCGATACTGAAAAATGGTTAATACTATTGATTTTCTTGAATACCATCTGGACCAGGGGTCATGAAACGGTGGAGTGCGGTTCAGATCCAGACCACCGACCTATTTTGTGCGGACCTTAGGTAAACAGTTTGTTTAAGCGAAACTTAAACTTCTTGAATTAAGTTTCTATTTTAAATTAACTTGTATTAGTTGTGTATGTTAACACAAAAGTACGGAACTTTCTTGTCATTTGTTTGATATTATGTGTCGTATAATAAATTGTGTTTACTAACTTTACTCTAAACTGCAGAAACAAAGTCAAGAAATGTCAAAAAAGTAGAATTGGACTGCGACGCACGGTCATATTACTTTACATATAGTTCTATTATTTGATTACTATATATAAATATACTTTATTAGGAAACTAATTGGTGATCCCTATCCCTTATCTATACTATCGAAAAGTTTTGATAGTATCAGTCATATACAGATGCGGTACTATGACCTATTGATGACTTTCGATACTATTTTGATGATGTATTGTAATTATAAAATATTACTGATTTCTAGCTATTGTATTTTCTTAATGTAGGTAGTCAATCGATAGACTATGGCTATCGAAACAACACTAATAGACAATATGGGCTTGACCATTTCCACATTTCATTCCTAAAGCTCTATATAATATATATTTTAGCCCATAAACTAAAATATATTATACTGAAAATTTTGCCTTTCATTAAGTACCTAGCTATCTCTAGTGTTTGGATCATTAAACTTAGTTTGGATACTCTTTGAGTATCTCCTTTCAGAATCCTAAACAAAACACAACAATCCAAAGTATTCCAAAGCTAAAGAGAGCTTGAATGTATTTACGCAAGAAATGTTAGAGATTATTTAAATAATAGCTATCCCAACAAATGATTGGCCGGCAAGGTCCTGTCGGTTGGCTTGAACGTCCTCCTGACTTGACGCCTCTATTATTTTCTGTGGGAAACAATGAAGCAGAGAATTTATAACACCCCCATAAAACGCAATCCCATTAAAGCAGAACTTCAGGATAAAATTATAAATTGCGCTAGTGATATAAAGAACGATAACGGAAAGAAAGTCCGATCACCAGCTGAATCTATTCAATCCATATCCTCAAAACCGGGATTTGAGTCTGATTCTAGACTTCAATACTCAGTGTCAGACAAGGGTCCATACACTGTTTATGTATCTAGGCTTGAACCTGACCCATCATCCGGCCTTTGCCTTAAAACCCTTAAGTTTGCCCAGTTTTTATTTAAAAATAGTATATCAGATATTGTAGAAGGTACTAGTAAAAACATGGTCATAATAAAATCTCTATTGAATTCATGTCTGCATTATCTGCCAATAATTTCTTCAATACCCCATTTGTTACAGAAAATAATTATGTAGCCAATATTCCCCATTTCCAAGTATTCCGTATGGGTGTTGTTAGGGATATCCCTATTGAGTGGACTCTAGAGGAGTTAGTCTCTGGAATCTCTGTCCTTAAAAATTGGGGAGAGGTTGTTTGGGCTAGACGTCTTAATGTTAAAAATTAAAAAAAAGGATCCTCTGTTTGGGTCCCATCAAACTCTGTAGTTCTTACATTTTTGGGAGAGAGTCTCCCTGAGAAAGTTTTCTGTTTTAATGCATCTCTGTCTGTGTCACTATACCAATTGCCTACCATCCAATGCAGGAATTGTAGTTGATTTGGCCACATTGGTAAACAATGCAGGTCTCAGCCCCAATGTTATAAGTGTGCCCAGCCTGCGCAGTCCCTTACATGGAAGCATCAGCCAGATTGCCTCAGTCTCCCAAGCGGCTATATTCTGAGGCTGCTGCCAGTCCTTAATCTCCTCCTGATTTTCCTAAAAAACCTCTAACTCATCCATCTCCCATACCTCCCTCTTCTGCTTCTCCTTCAACATCCTACAAAAACAACAGTTATCCTTCCCCCTCACCGTATATCTGTGTCTGGGAAGTCATGACATTCATTCCCATAACTCCATAATTCAATCCCCAACTTCTACCCATCCTAATGGTTGTTGCCTTAAACCCCCTACTGAATCAACTCCTCTTGCGACCCCTAATGATAATCTTGTCCAGCTCCTTCTTTTTTATTCTTCTTCATTAGGATTTGTCACTACTCCAGTTTTTCTTGCCAAAACTCGGGTTCGTCATCACTCTATGCAAGTGCGGTCTCGAAGAAGGCACTCTTGAACATATTTCCTTCTCTTGCCCTATGTTAGTTGTACTTCTTTATTCGTTAATTTGGCTTATCTATTAACTTTAGTAGCGTTTTGTCAAAATCCTTTACAAATTCATTTCTATAAACAAAATAATTTTATTATCCATTTTAAAACTTATGCTCCTCTCCCACAGAACCACAATCACAAACCGTTAAAATCACTGCTATTCCCTCATAGTCTTAAAACTTCAACCGATTAACTAATAAATATACCTTCCACCTTGACGTTGGCAGAATCATTGATAAACGATGGAGCATTGAATTAAAAGAAGATGAATACCTTCTACATTGAGTCTGAAAAAATAAATGTGTTATTTTTCCTTGATAGTTAGCTACAACAAACTTTCGTATTCATATTTTGTTTTCTTATTATCGCAGTAGGGCCCTTATCTACCTGAGATAGATAATGCAATGTTGGAACGATAGTGCACGTGGTGTGTGCGTTACGATTGCTCCGCCAAGTTATCCAAACAGAAATAATCTTCGTCAAAAAAATTGTCGGAATTTGTCAAAATCGAAGGAAACAAACCAAAAATTTGTCAAAGTAGAAATAAAGAAGTTATAAGGGTTCTAACTTAGATTATATATAGGTCCAGATGCCTAATCCGTGCCTCAAAACTGAAGCCAAAAAATACAAGCGTCTAATATAAATATAAGCGTCTCACTCGTCACACGCGAGCGAACGTTCGCCGCTGAAGTACGTCTCGAGTCGCTACTTATAATATTTAAAAATGCCTGCTTGTGCTGTCACATTCTGTAAAAATTATACAAAAAAAAATCTTAAGTGTCCGAACATCACATTTCATATGTAAGTATTCTATTTCCTAATGTATTTATAAGCAATAGAACAAAATTTCAAATTAATAAAATTACGACGCCATTACTAGAGATGTTGCCAGGATGTGAATTTCATTTACCCATAACGCATTCTAGCAGTATATATATTTTTCTTTGGCAAACTTGTTATTTATAGAAAGACGAGAAATATGCTTAACGTTAATGTTCGCGAAATTGGAATCCTTCAAATATTCTTAATTTCTAAACTCTAGCACCCGGAGTTCAATGTGTCCGTCAAACGATACTTTAGCTGTGGGATTGTACTCGTATTATAACTTATTATTACTACTCCTAACGAACACATCTATAGAGCACTTAGGACTTGTACAATTTTGCTAGTTTCTTGATACTTTATAAAAATATATATATATATATATATCCAAGTCCTACAAAACATTTACTTTATTTTATCAAAATACCTTTTGTTACTCTGTTCCTGTGAATAAAGTTGCATTTAATTTTATTACTCAAAAGAGTTTTTATGTTACATTTACCATAAAAAAAAAATACTCTTATTCTCATTTTTTTTTTCATACGGCCTTATATGAAAATCGATTCTTAAGGAGGAAACTCTAAAAAATAAATGTCTTGAAAACAAACCAAAAAATATTGTGATAAATAAATAGTTCCTACTAAGTAGTTTTATTTTACATTTGTCTTTTTAACTAAACGAATTAAATGAGAAAAACGAAAAAATGAAATAAACGAATATTTGTAACTGATTTAAATACATTCAAAATGTATTTATTTAATATTACTTACATCAAAAAAAAAAAATATGTTTAATAAAAAAGTCCCTGAATTTTGGGGTAACCTCTATGCACTGGTAGTAAAACCGTCAATGCACACAAGCATAAACATTGTACGTAGACACTCGCGATGGGCGGGGTTCACTAACACAGCACCAAAAAGTGGCTTCAAAGTAAACGGTGACTTTTGTACTAGTCACGGTATCTGGACCTATATATAAAACTCTAGATCAATATTTTACGAAATACTCACCTTGGAAGTTATGGCCGCGCAATCGTTCACTTGCTGTTTCTTTATTGTTGATTATTTCTTTAAAACTTAAGACATCATACAGTAAAACTGTCACAAGAAGAAAGGTCGTAATTTGTCAAACTTAACGAAAGCAATAAATACTACTAAAATTTAGTTATATAGACAAAATCAGTCCAAAACAAAATGAAAGTGGCCGCGCGCTCGAAACGTAACTTTGTAGTCTGATATCTCATTATCTATTATTGCTAGGATTTCGGTGTAAACATACATTTATTCGACATATTAACCTCATTAGAATGACATATCGTTTTACCCTCAGAACAATTTTCAATGCGTGTAATCTCAAAAATTATATTATCTCATACAATGCTCGAGTAGGATAACCATAATTTCAATTTGTTTTGGAAATACCTTTTGCTCTACTAAACGAAAATAATTATATCTATAAGGAATAAATAAATTGTAGAATTGACTAGGACAAAACAGTTCAATTTCGTAAAATATTGATCTAGAGTTTATAATTCTTTATTCGACAATTTTTGACAAATCAGTCTTTAATTGACAAAAAGAATTAGATCTCTAACCCAAGCAGTTGCTGAGATCTCCATGGCCGCGCAATCCTCCACGTTACGTTCGCGCGGCCAACTTAGAACCCTTATAACTTCTTTATTTCTACTTTGACAAATTTTTGGTTTGTTTCCTTCGATTTTGACAAATTCCGACAATATTTTTGACGAAGATTTTTTCTGTTTGGATAACTTGGCGGAGCAATCGTAACGCACACCACGTGGTGTATAAGAGACAGTTGTTGCACCCATTTGGGATACAATGAGATATTTATGTTTTTTAAAGGGTTATATGATACAGATTCACTTAAATTAATAAAAACTAGAGTTAATGGGTATGTTATTTTGAGATTTTTGGCAATAGATGAAAGAAACCGTAAAAAACTCAAATTTCGATGTCCTTATTTTCATACGATCATCTTTGTGATTGAGTGGTATTTTTTACTTTGCTACTAACAATGATTTCTGTTTTTGATTGAACACAATAAACAACTTGGTTCAAAAGTTATAACTAAAAAAAGCTCTGATTTTATTATATTTTGTGTCAATAATGACTTCTATTATTACCCAGTTTTGTATGTGCAATTGATGAAGACTCACACCAAAGAGTATACAAACACTAACTCACACTGTAAAAAGAACTCTGTCATTTAGCCTACGTACACTATGTGGACCCTCCATAGGTTATAAAGTTACAGTTAACTATCAATAAGTTAACAACTAACTGTGTATTAAGTTTTAATATTGGCAAATATTCCTACTCCATCAAAGAGAATAAGTATTATTGCACAACGCTATGTTAGAAAGTGACGGCAACTAACTCTAAACGAGGAAAAAACTTGCTAGTTTCCCCTAATTTCGATAGTTAAATGGTAACCGAGTAGGTTACCACATTACAAAACTAAGTATGAAGTTCAGGTCAGTCTAGGATGGGTGATCATTCTTAACACATTGAGACGTTTGTGATGTTAAGCAATAACTAAGCAATTTATGTCTAACTAAAGAACGTCGAAAACTCCTAGTACTTGGGTTGTGGAGGTCTGATGGCAGTCTCTTCACGTAAAATATCGAAGTTCGGCCGTATCGTAGTTAGACTGAAAGCCGACCCCAACTTAGTTGGGAAATGATGATGATGAAGAGCATATCATATAGAGGTAAATAAAAGACCTTGGAAAATAAACAATCGCGTATCCGTACTAGTTTGAGGGTAACTGTACACTGCGGGTAAGCTAGACTGTGGTTGATCCGCAGTCTCGCGCCTCGCAGCCTTTCACTTGGACAGAAACACCGGCACAGAACATCGCGCGTCGGGAGGCGAGGTGAGGTGAAGTTAGGCGAGTTAATGAAATAGGCTTTGGATTAATTTAATATTACAAAATAGATTTTAGAAATAAGTTTATTCTGAATCATCACTCGATGTTGAATGTTTTACTAGTTCTACAGTGTCCATTGCTTTTTTCTGTTCAGCTCGATCTTTGGCTTCATTGAAGGCTTCAAAAATAATATTGAGGCGGAGTTTCTTAAAAATTTTGCCGTCGTGGAATGGATGATTGTGAGCACTTCTTCTGAAACAGCAAAATCTAAATCTGAACGTGATTTTTCAAAAATATTGCTCCATATTTTAAATATAATAATGTTTTTATGATTTCTTGAGACAACCCCAGTAAGTTATTGAAAATATATCAGGGTTGTCTCGCTTCTTCCCGTAATTTACAAGACAACAATGATGAGACCTTAAATTAGCTAAGTATAACATAATATATTAACAAAAACAAAAAAATAATAAATTTACTTATTTGATTACTTCCCATAAGTGATAAATAGATTCTTCCATATATTTATACTAGCATAACGTATACGGTGTGGCCGCCTACTTACGATGAGGCGGCCAAGGTCTGCAAGGGTTCCTGGAGGCTTCCTTCTTAGGGTATACCCGGGTCTCTTGCAATAGACCCATTTGTGACGGAACACCGTGTGTTATTAGTCGGTTCGATTCCGGCGTACCACTTCACCGTAAGCTCCGGTGAGGTGATTACTCGTGAGGTTCGCAAAATTACTAGCTCGCGTTAACATTATTTTTCTATCTTTCGGGAACAGTCCTTTTTTTAGATGAAAGGTACCCTATGGGCGTCCTTTTCTATACGGCTATACCCCTGACAACGTGTTTGTAAAATTTCATGATGATCGGTGCAGTATTTAAGACGTCTCACAGAAAACTGGCAGTGAAGCAATGTTTCGCCGAGTGAGTGAGGTTACCAGAAAAGAACCTCCTTCTCGTCCTATCCCTACTCCCACCTTAAAGGCACGCACTTGTGACTCTTAAGTACACATGGGTAACTCAGCTAAATTCCTTGCGTCAACTCAATAACTCAGGCGAGGTTTGCTGCACCGACTCTTTGAGTTTACACAAAATGCCAATGCGAATGCGCCGAGTGAGTGCCATCTGTACCGAACATTCGCTGGCAGGCTTCTAGCGCCAGCATATTGGCTCAGCCAATAAGTGAGTGAGAAAATTAATGAGAGAAACCGATCAGTGCACCATTGCACTAAAATATGTACAGGCGCATTTTTGACTGCAGTGGCAACTTCTTTTAACTATGGTTTAATTTGGTAGTATACCTTGAAATACATACTAATATATACAACTAAGTAAGAAGTGGCACTGTGGTACTAATTAACAGGTTAAAGCACTACTTTTATGTTTCATTCAGTAATAATTTGCAGTTCAGAAAAATAATTTGTGCGTGCAACACCACGAATAGTGTCGCTCTTTGAGAGAAGCTGCGTGCTAACACGAGGGAGTGAGTCAATTCAGTCGCAGCGCAGTGTTACCCATCTCTACTTTTGAGTCGCAAGCGTCCCATGGGCGGCGGTAGTCACTTACCATCAGGTGACACGTCTGCGCGTTTACCTCATAACCCTAAAAAAAAAATTGAATGGGAGCTACACTTACCTCTTAAGAACGTGGTCATCATTAGTATAAATATTCGCAGGACACTTTTTGCCTGCGTATTCAACACATCGCCAGTATCTATTTTTATTTTTTTGGACATATTTCAAATTGTAGATGTACCTATTAACGATTAGTTGCAAATTGCCCTGATTTGAAATGGTGTACTGCACATGAGCTGAACTGCCTGAAAACAAAATCTTTATATTTTATTTATTTATTTTTACTACAGATGAAAATAATAAAGCAAGGCTAATGACAGATTTTCCTTACTACATATATCACTCGAGGAATAATTCAGTCAATGAACAGATCGACGGTCCTACTTGTATAAAGTTATGTCCAAAATTGCGTTTTTGAAGTGAAACTTCTTTAGAATCGTTGTGATTTGAAATTCGATGAAACGGAAGCATCACGATAAAGTTCCTATAATCTTTGTCTTTGCGCCTGCGCGTACTATATGTTTTGCATTTTTTCTCCATATTTCACTTATACTTAGTTGATTCTTTACAAATTTACATTTAAATCCAACCTTAACCTATATTGAAAACGAAGTATTGTTTGTTTTGAAAGTTGTGTACAGTTGTAACTGAACTTCAGGTTTGCTTACTGTTTATTATTAAAGCCATTCTTTGTATATCTTGATCTGTTTTTTTGAAGTTTCACTTCTGCCGTGTGTGAATTTTTTGTTTATTTCATAATTAGTCTTTGTTGACCTATAAGCATATAACCATATAATTATTTAGTATTTTGAAATAAGTAAGACTTTAATGTTAAATCTTCTCTTTCAAAGTTAGTGTAGAATTGTTTATCTGGCAATATTTCAGCGAAAATGATAAATTTAAAAATACTGTAACACTATTACAAATTACCTACATTGAGTATAAAAATCAGCAATAAAAATTTAAAATATTTCTTAGTTATTTTATTTTTAACCGACGAAAAAAAGGATGTTTTAATGTCAGACTAGTTTGTATCTATAATATACTCTCCTGTAAACCACGATTTTTAACATCTCGCTTTGTACGTAGGAACCGTCGAAAAAAAAAATGTTAAATTAAAAATGAAAGTTAAGTAAAACAAGTTAAATTTATTTATTTCAAAGTCCCACATCCAAAATCTCTTCTTTATCAACATTGAATTATTACCACCTAAATTGCGGACTATAATGTACTGATATGATACTGAAGCGGTATGGATGAGTACTGAGGCGGGTTGGATGGTTATTGAGGCAGGTTGGATGGGTGTTGAGGCAGTTTGGATGCATTTAGAAAAAAGCCCTTTTGAAACAAATCATAGGGCGTAATAGCAAGCCATTGAAGAGTACCCTGAGGCATGATACCGTGTTCCCTCGACCCTCGAGACTCGGACGTTGCTAAAAGTATCTAAATCACACAGACCGGATTCCCATAAGCTCCTGGAGAGCTCAACATTACCGAAACTGTATCATTTCGCGGAGCCCTGGTGATTTGCCCACGGAACCCACTTTCAGAATCGATGCTCAAACTGTACATACTGTAAATCAAGTTTCATTAAAACGTCGAAATGTCACTTACAGCATTCTTTATTTTTTTTTCTCTTTAATGAATGACAAGTGCTGGTATCTAAATTCTTATCATCTTGTATTACATTTGTGGTTGATATATCTGCAGATTCTAACATCATTTCTCTATCGTCGCAATCTTCGCCAGCTGACTCGACAAATACTCTGGAATTATTTATTAGATAATTTAACGGTTATTTTGAATGGATCTATTTCAGTTTATTAAACCTTAATTCCCCATAGTGCATAATCTACTAATACAGGATGTTACAGAAAGGTGTGTTCAAAGTTAAGGAGCATTATTTATAGTTAACAAATAGTTGACTTAGACTGAAAAAAAATTTTTTTTCTTCTGAAATTGCTTTTCAGGGTGTATTGCATATTTCTAAGTAACATATCATACATTTTCATGTCAATTTCAATGATTTTGTTTTCATTTTTTTATGCAGACATTTTCAGTACAATCTGGACATTCAGCCAACATCCTTGGTTTTAAATACTCGAGTATCATCTATGTCAGCCCTCTTTTTTATGCAATATAAACTTTATCGGCAACTATTTGCTTATCATGCAATGATAAGGAAAGTATCCCGATATCAGACCAATTTATTTAAACTTAAAAAAATATATATTAATTACATAATATTCTGATATTATGTAACTAATATATGTGTGATTGAAATTGACATGAAAATGTATAATATGTTGCTTAGAAATATGCACTACAACCGGAAAAGCAATTTCCCTGATTTGAAACAACATAGTGTGCTATGAAATGACCCATTAGATAGAACCAAGCAGAAAACATATAGTATATGGTATACTGTCGTCGAGTGTAAAGTTGTTACATAATTAAAAATATTAAATTATATTATATTAATAAACATGATAAGTTTTTATTCTAATATATAGAATTGATTTAAGGCAAATCCCAGTCTTGGCCATAATTTGGAACAAATAGTAAATGTTTAATGACAATTCCTCCAACTGTGTTGCTGCAGATAAAACTTAAACTTTTGAGTTATTTTAAACAATATTTTTTATTTTCGAATCCAAATCCGATTTCCGATCATGCTAGACCCTTAGGAGATTGGCAGTGACAATAAAAGCAATTGAAGCTATTGGAAACGGCTACTCTGTATAAATATAATCTTCTATATAATTACATAAAAATGAATCCCTATTTCCCTTGGTCACGCCACAACTTGAGAACGACTTAACCAATTTCATTCATCTTTTTTTTTATGTTTTCTAATACTTTGTAGAAGGTTCTTACGGAACGAAAATTTAAAAAGTTAGCAAATCCGTGGGATAAATTTGAATTTCTTTAAAATGTTAAATTAAAAATGAAAGTTAAATAAAACAAGTTAAATTTAAAAAAATATGACATACTCGCACATTTGTTCCTTGGGTTTCTCTGTTTCATTGTAAGTAACATAATGGTTCTTATTTCCTTCTGATACTTGTACCTTATCCCCTAGGGTAGTGTTTAGTGAGCTTGATTCTCTATCATTTCCTGAGTTAAATTCCATTGTATCATTCTGTAAGAATATAATGTCATAAATTATTTATGAGTGATTACAATTAAATATTATTGGCCTGAGAATCAATAAAAAAAAAAATTGGTTGCCTGTAAAGTCGGTATACGGGCGAAAGTTTTACGTGACAATGACTTTGAGTGGTAAAATAATTTTAATGTGAATATTCATTCGTATAGTAGGAAGAAGGATGAAATAATAGTAACAATTTAAAACATTTATTTATACAAAGAATTATATTTAAAACGCGTGCCTCTCACTCGCTCTCATTGTGAGCGCATAACGTGAGCGGAGCGTAACGCAGTTTCTTGAAGTGTCACCCGGCAAACCAATTTATAAGACGTTGTCACGTCAATAATTGCTTTCTGCATTAATTAATGTTAAAATGATTACATATTTAAAAGTAGAATGAACCAATGGAATAATAATAAATAGAGATCACCAGGTGGTCGAATTTCAACCATGGTTTATTTCTTGGCTAGTATAACTTGAGCTGTCATTGTATAGAATTATGTTCCATGACAGGTCAACACATATACTGGTCAGTTGTACCTTGATGTAGCCGTTTTCGTGTGACTTTTAAATTTGTAAGACATTGTTTCCAAATTGTAGCTTTCTGCACTTCTTCTATATATAAACTTTAAGTATTCCTCACATTAATGCGTTCGCGGAAATTTTCTTGAAAAGGGTTAAAAAGAATTCTCTTTGTACACTGAAATGTTTGAGGAGTGTTTAAACAAATCATTACAGCATTTTAATCACCATTTCCTTCAGTCCTTTGACATGGAGAGCTTTGCCTGCCGCTATCAGATCTCTCAGTCCCTCTTTAGGTATATGAACTTCTCCTGTGTATATGTACTCCAATATTGACCGTAATGTAGCATATGATATGTTCTGAAATAGAAATTGTATGAATATATAGAGTAGTTTAAAATTATTTGTCATAAGGCAAATATTGTTGTGTCAGCTTCAGTCTCAGGAACCCATTCAAGATACAGGAATACATTTTGGTTTAAGATACAATGTATATTGGTATTGATGAAGGGTTCTGTGTCTGCATCTAGACTCAAAAGCGGTCCATTATGCGTGCAGATATGGCTGGTTAGTTGAGCCCGCCTAGCTCCTTCCAGATGCACTGAAGCCTCCTTCCCGGGCCTTAAAAGGCTTCTAGGAGCGACCTCGCATCCGTAAGGATATTTGCCCATTGTGTGATCACTCCCTTGCACTCCCAGGATAATGTGCGCGTCGGTTTCAAGACCATGGCAAACCAAATTTTAAAGACTTTGTTTAAATCAATAGTGTGGTGGTTAGACAGGGTGCAAAATGGATGTTTAAAGTTTCCTTATTAAAATGCAACAATAACTAAAAACTTAACAATTGTAAAAAAATATGTCACCTGAGCGTGACGATCACACAAGTTCACTGCTTTTTCCCCATAACAAAAGAGCACAACGTGCCTAAAGAAGTTTTCACTTCAAAAATATTTTTAAATTAATTTACACCATAAGATGTGTAGCTTACATTTAAGAATATAACAGGATGTGGGCACTGTGCTGAAGATATCAGTGCTTTGATGTAGGGGCTCGCCAGCGAGATCACCATTTGGTGGACTTTCACATGATAACCATCTGCTGCTAAGGTCATGTCTACAAACTCTCCACGCTAAATAGAATCAATAAAATAACATGATAAGTTACATTTAGAAATACTAAGTATAATATTTAAAAAAATATATATATATATCTCACACATATCAAACTCAAACTCATTAAATTGAAAACCTCAAAATATGTGTGAGTGTGAAACACTATGAGTGACTGTATCTTATAGGTAGAACACATTCCTGGTTATATTGGAGCGGCAACCATAGCAAATAAGTAAAAAAGACGTCACAAAGCTGTTTAAAGAAATGAGAACCATCGATAAATCGTTTGATCATAATATTATAGAAATTCAATATTTTTTTTTATGTACTATGGATAAGAAACCTTCCATAGTCTTCTCTAAAAATTAATCTTTCTTGAAAATATTAAAGGCTTTTAATAAAAAGCTATGTCAAATAAATGATAAACAACCTAAACAACACAGTTACCTACCTGTTGTAGTAGGCTAAGACCACTACAAATGTTTTTCTGATGAGCATCCCACGATAATGATAATGTTTCCTTCATGTTTACAAAGGTCTTTCAGTTTATGTTCCTGTATTCTTCTATTTAACTTAGAAATTTCGAAAATTTAAACCTGGAGTTCTTACAGCAAAATCTTAGTGGCGGACGATTATCAGTTAAGAGCATTTGTCTCAAACGAAGAGTATATTTTTAGTATTATATTTTGGTTTATGGAGTATACAATCAGTAGGTACCTATAGGTACAAAACAAACACTACGGTTTCTCATCTCAAACGTCAATGAGCGGGAGTTGCCCACAACAATTGATATATTTGGACCCAAAATCGGTAAACTGAAAATACATAAAATATAAAGAATAAAAATAAGTTTACACATAGAAAAAAACTTACTTATAATAAATAAGCACGATAATATATATAAATGAAATTATTTTTATTATCTTTAGGATCTAACCAATATCAAATTAGCGTCATTAATGTGACTTCGATATCGCCTATTATAGTAGTCCTAGTACTTGGGTTGTGTTGTGGAGGTCTGATGGCAGTCGCTTCAGGCTGTCTTAAGTTGGCAAGAAGAAATCGCTTTTTTACATTTTTTTGCTATTTCAACTGTTCGTCTTCGTCGCGAAGTCGTTTTTTACATTTTTTTTTCTATTTCAACTGTTCTTCATTGTTTGATCAATTTTTTTTTGTTCGATCTTATTTTTTTTTAAATAAAATAAAAAATTATCCTCAAGTTGGCGGGGGGAGGTCGTTCTTTTTCTTTTTTTTTGCTATTTCAATAGTTAACTGTTCTTCATTGATCAATCAAAATTTTGTTTTGTTCGTTCTTAGTTTAAAAAAATTACGCTCAAGTTTTTTTTTTTTTCTCTAATGGCTCACGGTTCGTATCGCCACTAACAAGTTACGCTCAAGTTGGCGGTTTAACCAAGTACTTCGTTTATCATAAAATTCGGTTCTGGAGTTAGCGTTATGGTAACAGTTCTAGCCTGCCAAGTGCCAGAACCGAATTCTATGACAAACGAAGTATTTGGTGAAACTTCCGAGTTGTATTCACAGGTGTTGTTTCTAAGTCACCTGTGGGTTCTTGACATTTTTTGAAGTGTAAACTTCTTTAGGCACGTTTGTACACTTTTGCTACAGGGAAAAAGCACTGTACTCGTGACCGTCACGCTAATAATACGTATATAGATCCACTAGAGGGCGTTAGCGCTTCTATCTAATCTAAACATTGAGTTCTGTCAGCTTCTTATTAATTAATGTCAAAAAATGAAGCGTACTTTGCTTTAGCAACGTGGTTAGAATTCGTCTTAAATAAAACGCCATTAAAAGCTGACTGATTTTTTTTCTTACAGGGTTGCCTTAACTGAAAACAAATGTAAATAAAAACAAGAGAGGGAAAATAATCATATATTTACTTAATACTAACACCCTTCTGGGTCAATGTATTATCTTCATAAGTTTCAAGCACATCTGCCAAATGCTCATTATCTCTTGGTTTCTTGAATTGCCTCCTTTTTTGTGCCGTTTTCTTGCGTTTAGGGACCACAGGCTTCCTAGGTCCGTGGTCTTGCATCGACTTAATACCTTGCTTTTCCAGATATTCTTCAATTTTTGCGTCATCCATCGCATCCACAGCTGTGGCGCGCCATAACTTAACAAACTCTTCGTCAACCTTGAAAGGAGAAAAGTAAATTAATGATTAAAAATATAGCCCATTAAACACTAACAATCAAGTTAACAAATACGCGTATTGCGCTCATAGTTTTGGATTGGACTCCCAGTCATGCGCCTTTGATTAACTCGGATGAAAGTACAGAAGGAAACCTATAGAGTTCTCAGGGGAATCTGCACTTAGCTCTAACTGTTTTAACACTAGAAGGCCCTGAAATGTGATATTATTGCTATTAATAAAATGTTAAAATGAGATGTCAATTTTCATAGTGCTCAATAACGTGGAGCATACTTTTTATAGAAAGGTCAAAATAATGTTAATGGTAAGTAAATATTAACGCCCAGCTAAGCTTAAAAGAATATCCATATCCAGAGATTGGTTATGCGAGGGAAAAAAAAATCTGGAGAACCGCATACTGGTGGATTGCCAATTATCCAGGTGGTGGGGATAAAAGTCTGTTTGTAATGCCAAAATAATAGTTGTTTTTAAGCTCACACAATTATTTGCACGCTACCTATGCCTAAAAATCGTATGTCTGTTTGTTCCGGCTAATCTCCGGAACGGGTGGACCGATTTCCACGGGACTGGACACAGATAGCTGGTGTTATAAGGAGTAACTTAGGCTACTTTTATTTTGGAAAAAGAATTAGGGTTCCCGCAAAATATATAACATATTTATATATTTTGCGGGAACCCTATACGCGAGCGAAAAAATAACTTATAAATAATAAACTAATATAAATAACTTAAAAATAAAAAATGCGTGAGGCGTCTTTGGGACACCCGTACCCGGTTAGAACGCAGTTCCTTTCGCTATATATAAATATATTTAATGGATTGAACGAATACAATATGATGTATAAAATAAAACAAATATGATGATATAAAAATATTGTAAAAACTCGAAACTAAATTTGCGCCATCTATAAAAGCTGCCCGAACTAATATACGGATAATTGGTATACAACCAACATCAAATTACATTAGTATCGCGAAGAATCCACAGATGGCGTAAACAAAAAGTCAACTCGCGGTCAGCATTTTTCGATCCGCTAACATTTTTTCCGCCTAGCCAGCATCCGCCGAGCGTCGCAAGTGTAACGTGCGATAAGAAAATCGTTCGAACAGTAAATCATAATAATCGTAATTAAAAATCACTACATATGATAAAACAAAGTCCCCCGCCACATCTGTCAGTCTGTTCGCGATAAACTAAAAACTAGTTAACGGATTTTCATGTGGTTTTCACTAATAGACAGAGTGATTCATGAGGAAGTTTAGGTGTATAATTTGTTAAGATTTTGTGTAAATTGATTGAAATATGTTGATAATTGTTGAAGATGTCTCTGCTACCCGTGCGAAGCCGCGGCGGGTTGCTAGTACATTTATATATTCTGAAAATGTATTCATATTTACATAGCTTAGACCAATATCTCAAGGATAAGAATTGAATACTATTATGTTTGCATATCAAACATTATTTATAGTTATGCTATTGCTTTCACAAATTACATTACTTGCTGTCTTTACCTATTACCAAGTTGATACTAGGAAACCATGGGCTTAGGTAAACGTGGATGCATTTAATATACCATCGTAATAATAAACCGGACCATACAATGAATGTTTCTGTGAATATATTGTAGCATTGGATCTCCTTCGATGAAAAGCGAAAACTTCTTAAAGGTATAGAGGTCCTGGCTGGTAGCACCAAGTTCTATGTTTTGAATTTGTATAATGTAAAAATTAGAACAAAGAAGACTCGCGTCGCAGACGGCAGTGACAGCAGTCCATCTAACAAGAGGCGAAGCTTCGAAGAAGAAAATATAAAAGTGATAATATTTGTAGTGTGATATTGATCAGTTATCAATATAACCAGTATTTCCTTAGTCATTTCAATTGAACTCCTCATAATAACGACACCTCTATCCCTTCTGCCTCACGCTCAAAGCGGGAGGCTTCACAATATGTTGTAGGTCGATACAAAAATTGCAATGTAAAGCGTCTGTAGTTTATTACTTACCACACGCACGATAGTGAAATGGGCAGCTACGCAAGCTTCGATTGCAAAAATAACTAACTTTTTAAATTATCGTTTGTTACAGAGCATCTATTATACTTTAAAAAAAATTAAGCTATGACAAAAGTGTTATTCTCATTGAAAATACGACATTTCAATCCTTCTTTGCTTTCCTAAAGCATAGTTTAAGCATTTTTCGGCTACACCTAAGCCGTCACACCGCTAGCGGGTGCGCGAAGTGTTTGATAGCTCAACTGTGCTTACTGCATTTAAGCACAGTTTAATTGGTGTATTGTATGAGTATTTATTTGTTAACTTATTTGCGTTAACTTACTTTGATAATTTTTACTTTTTACATCATGACCATTATTACCACTTTTTTGGAAAACTCATTAACTTCTAAACGACCAGCCTAAAAAGATTTTGAATCAAATAAAAAAAAATGCTTTAATGTATTGACATAGTAGTTTTGGTTAATAAATAAATGAAATTTGAATAAAAACTCACATCACAAGTAGCAGTCTTGTCATTGTAGAATAATATTTTTTTCTTATCTGTGGGTCTACTTATATATAGTATCTCCTGTGCTAAGCTCTTGAGTGCTCTGTCACAGTGAGGCAAAGATTCTTGTACATCCTCTAGTAAAATGCCACCAAGTCCTTTGAGATCATGTTGTTTTAGTACTCTGAAATTTTTTTTTAGGTAAAATATTAATATAATTATTAGGAATGAATTAAAAAAAAGTGTCATCAATATTTATGCTGTTATTCAAACCTTAATAATGACTTTTTGTCTTTAATTTTATATACAGGTTTAAAAATATATTTTCCATCTGGAGTGCATTCTATTTTGGGGTTGTTTTGAAGTGCTTCTGATTGTAGCCACTGAAAGTAAACAAAACAAATAAGCACAGAGTTTATTAGCATGGAGTATTTAATTTAGCATAAATATTTATTTCTCAGATTTTTTTTAAATTAATCATCATCATTATTTAAAAAACGTCTGACAAGGCATTTATGTCGACATGATATGTATTGATGTTAAAATATGACAGCACAATAGCATTCATTATTATATTTAAGCTCTATCTAGAACAGTGCTATTGGAATTTAGAATATTTAGAGTATGCATGCAGTTATTATTTACTGGAAATTAAAAACTCTTTAGTGAAACTTGTTGGTTCTTTTATGTAATACCATATATGCAACTAAACTATCACTAATATACCATGAAAGCAGTTTTAAGGTCCTTTGGGATACAATTTCTCTATTTCTTTATTAAGCTCTAGAGTTGCTACACAACACATGGATATGTAGGGAAGAGGTACTGCTTCAGTAATGTCAGTCTTCTTACATTTATTTTATAATTGTATTTAGTAGCAAAATGTTTTTTATATATATAATATTGAACAGTCAAATTTGCAACATTCTGCTAAGCTGTACAAACTATGTGACATGCTTAATATGAGGCAGTTATTTCTTTTATACCTAACCATACTACGACATCGTCAAACTCCTTTTACAGTAATCACCAAATGATAGAAAGACAGAATCTGCACCTGCTTGACTTTATTGCCAACATCCAACTGGTTAGTTTCGTCCAACACTTCATCAAGGGTCAAAGGATGATCATCTCCTTCTTGATGCCTTGCCCTCATGTGCCTGACTATTCGAGCTAGTACCCCAAACCGGTATGAAGAACTTCCTGCCATGGTTTTGTAGCTAGAAATAGGTGTTAGCAAGATAATGAGTTGGCCTATAATCTATGAAGGCGGATACTTGCTATTTTTTATTACAATGTGAAAGACAGGATTCTTTTCCTCTTTGTTTGGTACAGGTTAGGACAGACTTGTATCTAGCATTTGACTGCCGTAGGCTGGTTGATTGAAACATCATTTTATAAAATAAAGTTTAACATTTGAGTTTTTTGTCAATAAAGAGAATGTCTTTTTACTACAGCTTCCATAAAATGGCACAATATAAGTAACAAGCTGCACCCGGCATGTGGAACCCTCACGGGTTTCCCCAGAGCACCCTACCAAAGTTTCATCACAATCTTATCAGTAATTTCGGAACCCATTGAGGACAAACATACAAACATTGATTTTTATTTATATAGATAATTTCTATTATTATTCTATTTTTAGTAAATATCTTATAGAGGGTAGATAATGATTTTTACACAGTTTAGGTGGCAACGAAGGAAAATAAATTAATTGATTTGATTTTTTCATAACTTACTTTGAGGCATCAAGCTTCGGTCCAGTGCTGACCGAGCTTGATGATTTTGATTTAGACTTCTTGCTATCATCTTTGAACTGGGAGTCATCCTTACTTGCTTTTTTTTTTTCAACACTGAAATATAAAAAAAAATACTTTGATTAAGCTGAAACTTAATAAATTTCACAAAGTATAGTGATAGTAGAAAGTTTCACATAGCAAATGTATATTAATTTCTAATGAAATTGTATACAGGGATACAGCATGGCATAAAGTAGCATAAAATGTAAATAATCATGCCCTCTTTAATATCCAATAATCATAATGTTGACTAACAATCGCGTGCTGGGATAGGCGTGAGGGAGCGAGAGAAAGTACCCCAATTGCGTGACGGCGCGTTGTCTGCGCGCTAGTTAGCTAACAGTGTTCACCAGAATGTAACGTACCTCGGAGTAGCAAGTGCCTTTTTTTTAAAAGCTTCACGTTCTCGAAGTAAAGCTGGATCCATTGTTGTTAAAGCAGTAGTTATATATTCAATTTTTATCTAAAAAGTAAGTATATTTTTTATCATGTTTACTCAAATGTGTGTTATTCCGTTCAAACCAGTTCACTTTGTTTCGACTCGAGTATTGTCAGTATGACAGTTGACGTATGTCATATTGGAGTGCTACTCATTTTGAAGCAGAGGTTTTTAGAAAATGTTTTATGTTAAAAAAGAAAAACCTGTGATCCCTATCACACTACTATAATAAATATAATAATAAAAGCAACTGCTATCACAGAACTTAGTCAAACTTTTTGTTGCAAAATGTTAATATTTATATTTACGAGCGTATCATATCATCTATTATCGGTATTACGAAAATCATTGTTGTTGGTTTATACTTTACAATAACTTAATAGATATAAATAGAAGAAGGTACAAAAACAGTTATTTAATATGGTAGTCCCCGTATTAGGAAAGTATCCTTCGGTTGCGGATGATTTACAATTGTATGTATAATTAATGGCTTCATAATACGTCCCACGAGTCACGTGTTATGGTTTCTTTTTCAGTCTATATCAATATACTCTTAATAATGTAGTAGACATTCCAATAATGGCAATAATAAGTGTCCACCAAATCTTTGTACTTATCGGTAAATTACTTAAATCTATACTATCACTACATATTATAAAACAAAGTCCCCCACCGCGTCTGTCTGTCTGCGATAAACTGAAAAACTACTGAACGGATTTTCATGCAGTTTTCACTCATAGACAGAGTGATTCATGAGGAACGTTTGAGTGTATAATTTGTACCCTTGCGAAGTTTGTGAGTTTGGATGTTCGGGGTAATTTCCGGTACCACCAATCTGATTTTGAAAATTACTTTAGTGTTGGATAGCCCATTTATCGAGGAAGGTTATAGGCTATATAACATCACGCTACGACCAATAGGAGCGGAGTGTCAATGAAAAATGTTGCAAAAACGGCGAAAATTTATAAACGCAGACGAAGTTGCACGGCTCAGCCAGTTTTATTATAAACTTGACTAAATTCGAATTTGATAACATTTATGTTCTCTTAGACGAGAGGAGAGCTGTGCGATAAGCATCATGTTTTAATTTCCGAAGGTCATGTTTGATCAGCTGCATGTCACTCATGTTTCAACAGCTTATGTTGGGTCGCCATATTATTATATTATGTGCAATTTAAAATTTCAGGTCGGCAACAACAAAAAAACTGCGATAACTTAATAGATAGGTAGTCTAAAGAAACCTTGAAATTTATTTTATATATTTTTGACTATAGGTAGGTACTACTTATTGCCATTCGTAGACATTATGATACTGTGTACGTAATACTTTTTTCAAAATAAATGATTTTTTATTTTGAGCAATAAAAAATGTTTAATAAAACTAAAAGACACGCTTTAATGGGGAACCAAATTAAAAAGTAAAACAGAGTTCCACTATCCACCTCCTAGCTTCATTATCAAATCATCGTTACTAAACGCAATCTCTGGGACTCGTCAAATCGGCTCAATATGAACCCAAACTCGAGGTGTTTACTAGTAGCCACTGAAGGGTTCCGCTATCCACCTCCTAGCACCATCAGATCAGCTATAAAATGCCAAATTATAATATTGTCATTTAAACTACATATAGGTACAAAGTTTCATTTCGATTAGACAATTAGAAGTAGGTAATTCTCCAGAAATTTTTTGCCTCGCACAACCAACCTCTGGAACAAATTGTCGCCTGCGGTATTTCCGGCCCGATACGACTTTCAAACCTTCAAGAAAAGAGCGTACTCCTATCTCAAAGGTCGGCGACGCATTTGTGACTCGTGAGTTGCACGTGTCCATGGGCGGCGGTGGTCGCTTGCCATCAGGTGACCCGTCTGCTCGTTTGCCCCCCTATAATAAACAAAAAAAAAAGGTTAAAACTGTCTTCCAAGATTTGTTTACATATGTAGGTAGGTAGGTAGCAAACTGAGGGCTACCATTTTAGTAGTATCCGTATCTATAATGGTGGTCTTACTCTAGCTTTCCATCAGGCGGTTTGAGGTCATTCTGACGTGTCATAATAAAAAGTTTTATGATTTTTATTATAGAATATCGATAATGATCGTCTTTTCTTTCGATATTTATCGGTATTCAAAATGGACCGATTACCGATTAAAAACCGATTATCGGTTATCGGTTTGCATGCCCTAGTGCCAATGTACCCACACTCTAATAATACAAAATGAACTCTGGTGCGTTTAAATACGATATTTAGTTTTTTACAAATTGCAAAAAACTGACGAAAATCGATGATTTTTAAATAATTTTGTAAATAAACAATTAAAAGCGTATGACTACCAAACTTTGGTTAATCATAGGCTCTTATGTGTAGTCTATATGTTTTTTTTTGGAATAGTCCGTTGCATAGTTTTTGCAAAAAGCCATTTATTTTTTAAAAAAGCACTTTTTTTACAATTCATTTGCAAGGCCCCATACAGATTAAAAGTACTCTTAAGGAAGAGAATTAGCCCCAATAAACATTCTACGGCTTTCCAAAGCTGTAATAATTAATTAGAATAAATTAAAAAATCTTTCTACTAATAATAATTAGTAACTTTATTTGTTTATACAACGTTATACAGATAGGTGTGGTCAATTTAACCTTAAAAATATTTTAGAATTTCTCTTCCGAAAATGCTTTTCCTGGTGTAGATGTACATTTATACACAAGGTATAATTTTTAATGTACTTACATTTTAATGATTTTCTCTCTTTTTTATGAGGACGTTCGACTAAATCCGGACATTCCATCAACACTCTCAGTATAGTTACGTTCATGTCATGTCTCTGGTTTAAAGTAAGTAACGAATTTTCCTAGAATTGATATAGCTTTACGTCTTTCATGGGGTCTATTGTACGACCCTATAATTTGACCACATTTTTCTGTATCATGTAATATACAGGTGTTACAGAAAGGTGTGGTAAAATTTTAGGGTCTTATAGTAGACCCCATGAATAACGTAAAGCGCTAACAATGTTATGTTAGGTATTTAAAACCAAGGATGTTGATGGAATGTCCAGATTTTTCTGAAAATGTCTGCATAAGAAAATGAAAAAACAAAATCATTGAAATTGACGTGAAAAATCATAATGTGTTTTTAGAAATGTGCACCTATAATACAAAAAGCGTTGTCAGAAGAAAAAAATGATTTCTAAATTTTTTTATCAAAATCAAATTTTTTAAGCTAAATTTGACCACATCTGTATATAAGAAAGTTTGTTACACGCACACGTATGTGTGTAAGTTTGTCAGAAGAAGGGCTTTAAGACGAATTTGAAACTCATTAACTTTTGTCGAAACAAGTATTCGTAGCCATACACAATATTTATTGTTGTTATTATTATGTGTTCGATTTTTTATTTAAGTAACACCACTTAATTCATTTTCAAACTAAATTCTTTCTCCGAAGAGAAAGACTCACACTTAATTAAGTAAAATGAATCCCCTGAAACTGAGGGTTATATATTCCTCAGTATAAGTAAGATCGGTGCAGAAGTAGATGTTAGCTAACTTGTATTAAAATCTTTCTAAAAGAGTGTACCAAAAATTCAGGTACGAATTTATGGTACACTATTTTAGATAAGAAACTTTTCTTTTAGTCAATAATGTCAATAAACCAATAAAACAATACTTGTTAATTTTTTGACTACTTTGAAGTAAAACGTAAAATTTTATTAACATGAGTCGCCAAATCCTGCTTCAGGATAATGTGTTAAAAACAAGTTTCGGCTACATTTTGCGTGGGTGTTTGTCCACAACCAGTGTTGCCAATTTGTGGGGAATTCCCCAAAATGCAGGGAATTTCAAACCGATTGGGGAATTTATGGGGAGAGCATCAATGCGGATAATCGGAAATTTTTTGCCTTATTAATACAGTACGAACTATTCTATTTTTTACACATTTTTTATATTCACGAGTGTGCGGTTGATAGGTAGTAATTTATATAAACCGCTTCTATTATGTAGCTCTGCGTAACAAAGATGGTTCTATCCAGCTAGCGTAGAAATAAAACGAGGCGGAAAATGTCACAAACAAAAGTTACGAACGAACGCAGTACATTTTATTGTTTTATATGATTTTCTAATTCTTTTTTTCTGTCTAAGCACTGACACTGTGACAGCATTAATGGCAGAGAAGGGATCCGAAGCAAGAGGTTGTTCAAAGGTTGATCCTTCAACTAAAATTTAAATCAAGAAAATATGAAAAAATCAGTCAAGCTGAACTTAATCAATTTAATCGAAAAAGTTAATTAATGTAAGATTAACTTTTGAATTTATTTTTATAAGAAGAGCTGTGGGAAATTTGTGGGGAATCCAGGTTCTTTTTCTTCCCAAAATGGGGAATTTAACAATTATTTTTGGGTAATTTAAGAAAATGGCATTGGCAACGCGGTCCACAACACAGCCGCACACATGTCACTATTGTAGCCTTCGCGGATCAGCGAGGACGTAACATTTTGGTGCGTATTTTATTTACCTACATATTTCGCATTATATGTTGTTAAGATAGATTCGTTTAATTTTTTCTTTTATTATTTATCTTTTTTAATTTTAAATATTGAACCTACGTTGTTGAAGGCTTGTATTGTCTTAATCATATTTGTTGTATTATTATTTTTATCTGCTAAGTTTTTTTAACTGTCTTTTTAAAAAAAAGAAATATAAATGTTCTTCATGAGTGAGTTGTTTCTATCGAATGTAAAAATCAAAAAGCGGAAAATAAAACTGTCAGAACATTTATCACCGTTAGTTTTTGATGTCGTCTATTATTATGGGAAATCTAATTATCAGTTTATTAGTACTTATAATTAGTTTTTGTTTGATGAATTGATTGAATGAGTCTTGAGCAAGTTTTATACCATTTTACTTTTTTTATATTGTTTATTGTAGGAATACCACATTCGTTCCTAGATAAGTACTATAAAATCTAATTGGAAGAATCGTCTAGATGTCTATTTTAAATATTGTCTATTTTAAACAGATTTCAGAATAGAGGAATCCTCTATTCTGAAATCTGTTACATACATTACCTCCAAATTGGTTCTAATTTAATTTTGTTTCTTACTGTAAACAAGATGTTTTTATTACAAAAGCCTTATTGGAAACCATTTTTTTTTATTTATTTCATTTGCTGACATTCGAACACATAAATTAGTGTATTACACATCCACAAAGCGTCTAATTTATTTTTACCTATTTTCTTTATTTCATCGTATGTAGCAAAATTTCGTATAGTTCGTCAGGTGTTCACTGAAAATTTGCCACCGTATTTTTGTCTTCTACCTTATCTTAGGTTCCAATTTATCTTGTACGTATAAACCAAGTAATTGACAGAGTGACTGATTAGCTAACTACGGAGTTTGGAAACATGCGATTTCGTAAAAAGAAGCTGTTTAAAACTATAACTTTATGAAGTACTTTTACATAAATGTAATAATAAATCAACGTTTAAGAGAATGAAACAGGGCATGATGGTTATCAAGACACAACATATATCATAGGGTGTAAAAGCATGAAATTAATAAGAATTACGCATTTATTGTAACTTCATAGTACATTAAATAAATGTGTGTTTGTCACATACAAAACGAGTACCTAAAATTGTCATAATATCAAGTTTACACTAGACACAGGATTGTAAAATCGACTGGTCAGACAAGTTCTTTTTCATAAAACAATTTATTTTCCATAAAAACTATCTTGTCCCTTATAAGATGTTGAGATTAATAAAATTTCTGTTACTTTACAGGCGTGTAATAGGTACATCTCTAATTATCCGTTCGATAATATGTAAGCCTTCACCATATATAAAAAAAAGCGTGAGTTGTCTTTGGGACACCTTGTCGACGAAGTTCCTTTCGGTATATACAGGGTGTTACAGAAAGGTGTGGTCAAATTAAGTAACGTGCGATAGGGAACTTCATTCCAATATATTAAAAAATATAGTAATATAAGACCGGACTGCATTACATAAATAGGTGACGTACGTCAGGCTGGCCCGGCCCCATGGAATTTTGTAATGAGATTGGTATCAATCGAATGTACCCATTTATACAAACATATGTGACGCCTTCGTTTTCAATGTAACTGTTTTTAAAAGGAAATATAAGCACTTCTTGGTCGCCGGGCCAGCCTGGCGTTTTCAGCCCGGCCACCTTGTTTGCCACTAATCTACGAAACATACTGACAATATTTTGTTACATATCAAATGTACTCCTTATTACAAACATATGTAACGCCTTCGTTTTCAATGTGACTCTTTTTAAAAGAAAGTACAAGCACTTCTTGGTGGCCGGGCCAGCCTGACGTTTTCAGCCCGGCCACCTTGTTTCCCACTAATCTACAAAACATACTGACAATATTTTGCTACAGATGAAATGTACCCCATAATTTGTGCATATGTAACACAAAATCAAATCCTAAAACTCAATAGCATACGAGATATTAGCGGTTGTAGGTGGCCGGGCTGAAATTATTTCATTGGTATATAACAGTAAAACTGCAACACCTACCAATAAATAATACCAGTCCATAAGGAGGTATATAGATATAGAATATATGTAACGCTTTCATTTAAGATTATAATATATATTTAGAGAGAAATAAGTACTTGAAATTATTTCAGCCCGGCCACCTAAAAGCTTTAAAATCTCCTATAATCTTGTGCCAATTTGTACAGTAAAAAATTGATATAGCGTAGAAAAGAAAGTTACATTCATTTAGTTTTAGTCGTATACCCTTAAGCCTTCTGTTTGACTAAATTACCAAAATCTAAGAAAGTTCCTGATGAGTGACCATCAGTCATTAACACTCTCAGTCATTGACAATATTTTGTTACATATCAAATGTATTCCTTATTACAAACATATATAACGCCTTCGTTTTCAATGTGACTCTTTTTAAAAGAAAATACAAGCACTTCTTGGTGGCTGGGCCAGCCTGACGTTTTCAGCCTAGGGGGCAAATGAAAGGCAAAAAACAAGCTTTGAATTCTATTTAGTATTTTATCCATTTTAATTATCAGTAGGCATTGGCTATATCTAGTTGTAGCCAGTAGAAAGAAGACCTAGTTATAGCTGAACGCAACCGGATACACCTGGTATTAGCCATGAATAAATAGGATACACCTCAGTTTAACCAACTGCTACCGACCGCACCTAGGTTTAGCCGGCTAAAACCAGGTGTAAGTCTAGAGATGTGTAATGGGTAAAAACCCATTCATCCCATTTGGGTTAAAACCGGGTGATTTGGGTTTTAACCCGGTTATTACCCATTATCACCTATTTTACTGGGGGAGAATGGGTATTTCAAAATATTTAATAGTGGAGGGTGAACATGTGTTTACTATTAGTAGCACAAGGTTATAAAAATAGAAATCAATAAATTAGATATTACGCAGTTTAAACATCTTCATCACTATCGGAAATACGGTCACAAAAACAAAATTATTAAGGCCAGACGTAGATGATTCAGGGCTGATACTATGTAGTGATGTGATTTCTTTGTAGCTTCAGGATTCCATGTGCATTGGTGGTGAATCAGGCACGCAATCCTCGATTTCATCACGTACATTAATAAATTATAATTATAATAAATTCCAATAGAATTTCAATTCTTTTTTGCTGTAAATATATTGGTGGGCACTGAAGGTACTGGGCGCCGCTCTAAGGCAGCAAAAGTACAAGGTACTGTGGGAATTCGGACAGCAACTTTGCTCAGTGCAGTAGACCCACATAGCCCCTTTCACTATTGACTATACTACTGGACTTATCCTTAATATTTGCCCACAGAAATGTTCGGCTCCAAAAACTCTGGCTCAATAAGAAGGAAGTTCGCCATGACTTCTAAACCTATACTTTGTCAATCTTCATGGAATTAAAGTATTACATCAGAAATAGGCGCGTTTGCATAGCTGAAAATGTCAGAAAAATCAGCACTATTGGTGCTGATTTTTCTTCTGCCGGTAAAAGTGTTGTTTTTTACATGTACAGATAATGTCTGTAAGACAACCATTGTGTTTTCGATACTAATAACTGAACCATCTAGTATCGCATGGCAACTTTAGACTTCGCCAGCATTTTTGTTTTTAAGTATGTTTGCAAGTGAAGATGTTAAAATCTGACTTTTTTTTAATGTGTTAATCATATTAGTTGCCATATCTAAAGCATTTATTACGTCAATTTTGATAATATTCTTGTAGAGAAGTTCAAAGTGTGAGCAGTACAACTAAGTGAAGTTATATTTGTATGAGCGTCTTTTACAAGACGAAAATATTTTTACAAATTACCTAAATATCTTCGATTATCGTAACAACCTTATTTATTCGAAACTCTGATACCCTTAGAATTTCTTCACATATAATTCCTATTATGTCGATTTGCTGCCGTCGCAATGCTTTTAATTAATACGGGTTCTGATTTGACCATCCATCCAGCATTAAGTGCAAACATGTTTGAGATAGATAACTATAATATTTTTATTTTATTTTGTTATGCATTTCTCTGTAGGTTTTATCTAAAATAGTGATAGAAATCGTTCTCAATTTGTATAATGTCTTGAGTTAATTGAAACACGATCCAGAGGGGTTGCTCCAATATTGATACAGGTTTTCCTGATACATAAATAGCCTTACCTAATAATGAAGTTAAATATTCTATATCTACATTTGTAAGACTAGCAGACAAGACACTGCTCTCAATCGTCAAACCTGATTCAGATCTCACATTTTCCTTGTTACTTGGTTACAAAAATATGTCATTATCCTTATCCGCATCCATCCGCAACAGTTTAGGACCGGTACATTGCAAAGTTTACCAGAGTAAACTTTGCAATGTACCGGTCCTAAACTGTTGTTTGCTGCTTTCGGGGGAATCAGGGCATTTCATTAAATGTCTAGCTAGCCATTTTTTGCAAGTGTTGACAAGTTTTCGAACAAGTTGGAAAATTGTACATACACTCCTAAAAGTCACTCTAAACAATGAGTTTTACATGAATGGTTTTACTAACTTTTAAACTTTCGCGTTCCGGGATATAATTATGTAGGTATTTACGGAAATTAACGCAAATGATCGCGTTAATTCTTGTAATACATAATTAAAGAAAACATTCTTTATTTAATTGTAAGAGACGCTTGTTCCAATAAATATTCATACCTATTTCATGATACAAAAATTTTCATAAGATTTGGATCTTCTTCACGCTTCTCATTAATTAACCTATGGTAAATTCCTAATTCAAGTCTTTTAATCCACTAGTAAACCCGAATTCTTCTTTTCAGTTTACGGCGTTTTTAAAAATAGTACTAGCCGTGCCTTGCGGTTGCACCCGCGTATGACTTAGAAATCACTGATTTAGGTTTTTTTTTTACAATATTTTAGCAACATTTTCTTGGCATGGAGGCGTTCACAGTTCGTCTCTTCTTCGTAATGCGTCACCTGCCCGTTACTCTAGCAGAAGCAGGCCTGAGACGGTGGCGCCACTATAAACCGGAAGAGGAGCAGACCTGTCCGTACCTCCGTACGCAACGTGTAGCTGCCTACTGTTTAAGAGGCGACTAAGGTTAGCCGGGGTTCTTGGGGACTTCCTCCCTAGGGTATACCCGAGTCCCTTGCAATAAACTCACTTGTGACGGAACACTGAACACCAAACGGTGCTTTCTGAGAGCAAATGCAAGAGTTACTATAAAAAATACCCAAGTCGCCATAGGTGTGCCGATAAGATTTAAAGATTTCCAGAAGAAATCATTAGATCCTGACCTGATAACAAAGGGAACACTTGAAAAATATGCCCTTTTAATTAAAAAAATCGGTTTAGCCGTCTTCGAGTAATCGGGAAACACAAACAATGCATAAAATACAACACGAAATATTCCGACCAACTTTCAACCTTCTCCTTTTTTGAAGTCAATTAAAAATAAAAGTTTTTTCTTTTAAACATATAGCAAATAAAGCAGCTGTTCAATTTGAACTCGACATAATAACATTCATAACTAATTGTAATTATTCACGGTAAACAACGATTATACGGAATGTTACAAAGCAATTAATATTCAAAAGAGTTTCTGAATTTTTTAGACTTGAGATGAGAAAACTTTCATAAGTTATGGCTGGTACGTCTAATTTTAAATGGAATCTAAATCAGACATGTTTACGCGGAATTAGATGCATGACGATTATTTATAGGACTCACACCACGAATTAAACTAAGCAATTACTCCAAGAAAACTAATATTTACGTACTGTCCCACGATTTTGCCACAAAGGGCCTTGAAAATTTTCGATATGCAATTTTAGTTTATTTTTAAATAGTACTAATTTAATTGCAATTATAAATAAAAACCACAGTGTTTTATTTATTTTTTATTTAAAAGTATTTTTATTTTTTAATTTCCAGTACTAGGAATATTTCTGTGTTGCGGAGTACATTTATTAACAAACGTTTAAACAACAGACACAAAGAATGCCCAAACTCGGGATAACTATTTGCACAACATAAGTTTTTGTCCGGTGTGGGAATCGAAACACTCGGCACGGCGACGCTAGTGGCGAGGCGACCATTTTACCTCCGTCATCCGCGCATAAAATACAGTGTCACATCAGTAATATGCGTTTTTTTCTTAAAGAGAGTCAAAACTGCTAAGCTTGATGGCCAGAGCAACTTTAAAAATAAATTGTAGTATAAATATTATACTTAGGTACTTTTAAAACCAAAAATAATTCTTCACGAAGTAAAATTATCTATATTATTTTAGGTAGTGCCTATATGGTGTGCCCATTTTTAATCTACTTCTAATTGTCCTATCGAAATGAAACTATGTGACAATACTATAATTTGGCATCTTGGAGCTAATCTGATAATGGAGCCAGGAGGTGGATAGTGGAACTCTTCAGTCTTCTATGGCTACTAGTAAACCCCTCGAGTTTGGGCTTATAATGATTAGTTTTGACGAGTCCAACAGATTGGGCTTAGTAATTATGGTCATTTACTTTTTAATTCGGTTCGCCATTAAGGTATGTTTTTTTTAAATAATCTAGGCTTTGTAGGTTTCTTTCGTGCCAGTACGATAAGGTGTATTTCCTTATCGGGCAGGTTAATATTTGTGCTATTAAAATTAGTCTTATGTTTCAGATCTACCGTAGCGTTATTATTTTCTATCTATACTAAATTTAATATTGGTTTGAGAATGGCTTGACGAATTTGTTTTTTTTTGTTTTAAAATTTACTTAATAGTACGATTTATGTTTTTAGGCAAAGACAATTTGGAAAGGTTTTCCGAAAAAGTTTAAATGTTTGATAAATTTAAAAGTACATTTGTCTATGGAATGGATAAACGAAATATTAATTTATGAAAATTGATAAGGACGATATCTGTCGGGTCAGCTATTTACAAACAATAGTGTATGCGAAAAGGCTGACTTTCAGTCAGTTTAAAATTTAGTCATATAAATAAACTTTTATACTGTGTTTTTTAAGGAGGTAGATAATATTGAAGTCCCTGCAATTTATCAATATTTTTATCCGACTGCGGCGAAGCCAAACAAGGAACCACCCTTTTTTGGCTGTGTATGTGTTGGACCTGTACCTATGTCTTCAAAATGTAATTTTGGGAAAATGTTTATAATCGGTTAAAGGCAATATAAAATTTTAACTTTACCGATCTACATACCTAAGCATATAGTAGTTTACTGAAATTATTTTCAAACCTGCCATAGTTATTATAAATAAAAATATAACACGAAACCAACGAAGTTATTTGCGATAACACGACTCATTTCATGGATTGATGATTATGATAATCATGAACGTAGCGATTAGTGACGTAACATTTAACAATAAAACCGGACAAGTGCGAGTTAGGTAGTCCGTCCATCTCGGGAATCGATACTCCCCCATGCATCGATAAACGTCACAGTTCATTTTAGTATACGTTCACATTATTATAAGAACTAATTAACGACTGTTAGATTTTTTTCTTTACTTACGCTGTGAGACTTACTTCTCGCCAAATATTATGATTCTAGGTCAATGGGAAGTGAGTCACTAAATGTATGTTTGTTTTGATTTACCTGCGAAGTGTTAAAATAGGTTAAAATATAAGGCCTCAATGGCCGTGCGTTGACTTATAAGCTTAATTTTATACAGGTTTAAGGGATCTCAGACAAATGTTTAATATTAATTTGACAGACAGATGGACGGACATTGAAGGATAATAGAACGGTTCCTTTTTCTTTTGAGCTACGGAATCCTAAAAATATTAAGAAGATAAAAATACACCAGACTACAAGCGGTTATCATAACAATCTAAAAATAAAATAGTTAAAAATATATACGGTTGTACTCCGGCCGGACTTCTCCGTATCCATAACACACAAGTGGTGTATTACGGAGAAGTGCGACTAATGTCGGCCTCGATAATTGTTTTATCAGTCAGGCTTCCGTGAAACACAAGTACGACCAAAATCTTTAACGACTATACCACCAATGGAAGTTATTATTTACAATTATAATGTTCAGCAGTACAAATATCTTTTGGGACGTAGTACGCAGTAATTAAATTGAAATTTATTTTAACTTAGTGTAACAAATAATCATGTAATCGCTTTCCTTCAGTGTACCTATTTCGTCTGTATTTTTACCACCTTTTGTGATATAAAAAGTAAAGTTTTCCGCCTTTATTAGAACCTTCCGCGTTTATAGTAAGATGGGAATAATAGGGATAGGAGTAATACTATTTCTAGTAGTTAGGATAACTGCTAGATTAGACAATAACTAAAAAATTGTTTGCCAATAATCGTATAATTATATATATTCAGTAATCGTGGCCTTGCCGGTAGCAGTCACAGTTTCAACAGCTCACCCTATTGTCTGAATTTGAGTTGTGTCTTTCAATTTCGTGGCCTCAAAATCCCAGAGCTACCATGTACGAGGACGCAATGTATTCTAAATAATTGTTCTAAATTCAAATCGTTGATTTAAATTTGTGTTATTCAAGCGACTAAAAAAGAACACGTGTGACAATTTCTATTTTTAAAACTGCTCAAATACAAGTAAAAATTTCATGTAATGTAGTGTAGTAGGTATTATACGCCCGAGATTTTTGTTACGTATTTTTTGTAAGTTATTAGACGCCCTACATTCGATTGCCTTTTACTTTTGCTCACGACATAGCGTGAGATTGTACGCCTTGTATTGTAGTAGGTACAGTGTATATTATATTATTGTTCTTTTGCTTAATCACGTTCGATTTGTCATTTGCCTAAAGTTTGAAATGTTAAAAGTATCAAGCTTAGAATTACACATTTGAATTGAGCAATTGAATTTCAAGTGCTTAGTGTTTTTATAAGCTACAAGTATTTTCATATCTTGTTCCAATTATTTGTTTACAAACAGCTTGTAGCGGTACTTGTTTATTGATATAAGAATCCTGATCGTTCTTGTTCACAATCTTTGTATCATATTTCATCAAATAAATTTTCTTTTGTTACAGATGATGTGGCTTCAGAATTTTTTCTTACACATCCTTAACGTAGGATTATTATCACTATGGTAAGTAATTATTTTAGTTTAGTTACCTATATTTAGCTAAATCACGAATTCACTCTTGTCATTAAGTGTGCGTTTCGATATACACTGAGAACACTGTAAGGTAGACGTCAATTCAGTATACTGCAAAGCCGTTCGTTCCTTTATAGTTAGCTATACTGGTTACTGTTTATAACGGAACGCAATTCAGTATACTGTCAGTTGTCCATTCAAGTCAATTGTCAAATCGTTTAATAAAAGTGACAGTGTGACAGCCATGTGACAGCACTGTATGTACATTATACTGTGACTGAGAGCACCTTACCTCTTAAAACTCCAGTGCTCACGGTACAAAAATGGCGACATTTATGACGTCATTTATTTCCCTATGATACTACGGCATTATATTCTCAGTCTATAACGGAACGAATTTCTACCCAGCACGAGCACTGAACAGTGCCCGCAGTAATATAGGAACATACCCTAAATCCTTTGTTTTTTAAACAACGCACTCGAGAATTATCTTGGCCGAAATAATCGGATTTTACGTAAAAAACAACTATCTATTTTTGAAATAGACAATAGTGGTCCAGGTCCCGTTGTTTTTTTTGTTGGAATTGAATTCACAACACTAGAGACAGAGGCAATTGGCCGATGGAGCTCTTAAAAAAACTCCATCATCCTTTCCATAGTGGTGACTCGGAAACTCGAAACTAATTACGTATATTTGTCTCTGTAAACGTTTTGGAGGAAATTTATAACCACAGAGGAATTGTAATCTTTTCCATCATAGTATGAGTTGGAACACTGATATTGCGAGAGTTTAGCACCAGTAACCGCTTAAGGCAGGCCCTGTGGTTGTTACGTTAGTTATATAAGAAAGCAATTTATTATAAGGCGTTTCAATGTGGGTTTGTAAGTTTAAAAATGTGTACCCGCTTTCCAGTACAAGCTATGGCTTAGTCCTAGAATATTATTATAAATATTCGAAATACAATTTCGGCAGTCAAATATCGGCCAATAGTTGTGTGCTGACAAAATGATGTATAATAATAATAATTTATTTATCTCATTACTCATTACACAGTACAATAGGTTTTCAAATGCCATGACTCCTTCGCTAGTATAAACTGTCTTGCAGCCAGCACACACGCATTATACCGTAAATACGCGGAGTCTATGTTGGAAAAAGTCAAGTAAACCTTTCTAAGACGAAAAGTTATCATATGGTTGGAATATACAAAGGCAGTGAGGCTAACCTTACAAACTTACACCTATTGGCTCGGCAGGACGCACATTCTGTCGGTGCCATCATTTCACATTCAGTACCGTATAATGCTCCTCTACTCCAATTTCAAGAAAATAAAAATTTTCTCTCAGGCTTTAACATAGAGCGTGATTTGCTTGTTTTTAAAATTCAATAAATAAATAATGTAATTGTATGGCACCAAGGCAATGTAAGTCAAACAATTATTTACGATTTTTCTAGTTTTTTTAACCCCCGACGTAAAAACGACGGAGTGTCATAAGTTTGACGTGTCTGTGTGTCTGTCTGTGGTATCGTAGCTCCCGAACGGATGAACCGATTTTGTTTTTTTTTTTGTTTGAAAGGCGAATTAGTCGGGAGTGTTCTTAGAAATAATTAAAAAAATGTGTTCAGCCGTTCGAAGATCATCAGCTCTTTTTCGAGGGATTTTCGAGTCGGGAGTATTTTACCCAATTCGAAATCGGTCTTGTTTTACAGACTTGTTGTGTTATTGTATAAGGATCTACTTAACATGAACCGTCAGAAATTCTGAATTTTTCATCATTCTGGCCCTTCATATAAACCGACATCTTTTGTCAGTGGTCTTAATTCTGCTCCCTCCCATTGTGGTCTGGTCGGCAGGCTTTTGAACACGCTTTAAATAGCTTCACTCGTAGCTATGTAAACAATTTTTTGGAAGTAAATTTTAACCTACTTCTAAATGTCATATCGAAATGAAACTTTGTAGTTTACATGACAGTACTATAATTTAGCATCTTTGGATAGTGGAACTCTTCAGTGGCTACTTGTAACCCCTTCGAATTTATGCTTATATGATACTTTTGACGAGACTAACAGATTGGAGTTGGTAACGATGGTAACTGATGATGATCTTTTTTAGGGTTCCGTACCCAAAGGATAAAAACGGAACCCTATTACTAAGACTCCACTGTCCGTCCGTCCGTCCGTCTGTCTGTCTGTCTGCCTGTCACCAAGCTGTATCTCGTGATCCATAATAGGTAGACATTTGAAATTTTCACAGAATGTGTATATCTGTCACCGCTATAACAACAATACTAATTTTTTTGACTTATAGTGTTATACTTGTACGATGATGCGGAGCCCTTCATGCACGAGTCCGACTCACACTTGGCCGGTTTTTACTTTTTAATTCTGTTCACTATTTAAGTGTGATTTTTAGTTTTACAAAACCATAATTTACTCGGACGTTTGAAAATAATCGTGGGAGAGCCATGCTTCGGCACGTATGGGCTGGCTCGACCGGAGTGATACCACGGACTCACAAAAAACCGGCAGTGAAGCAATGCTTACATTGCTTTTCGCAGAGTGAGTGAGGTTACCGGAGGTTACTTCTCACTCCCCCTCGTCCCCCCTTCCCCTACTCTCAACGGCAACGCACTTGCGACTCTTGAATTATAGGTGTCCATTTGCGGCGGTAGTCATTTATCATCAGGTGACCCGTCTGCTCGTTTGCCCCCTGTATCATAAAAAACAAAAACAAAAATCATGAATCTGAGTATTATAGGATTTACTTGCATCATCACGCTTCATAAATAAATAGGATTGGAAACATTCAATGGTATACGTTTCTCACGATATACTTTTCTCAACCGGTTAAGCTACATAAACTATGTCCTGTATAATTAGGTACTGTTATTAACACTAGACACATAAAACACCCGTTTCTGCAAAAGAGACAAGAATTCGTAAATACTAGGCTTCACGTAAGCATAGTGCTCTCAATAATACTTTAATTATTTGTCGTACTATCCCACTAATCCTACTAATATTATAAATGTGAAAGTTTGGATGGATGGATGGACGTTTGTTATCTTTCACGCAAAAACTACTGAACCAATTGCGACGAAACTTGCTATGTATATAGCTGAAGATCTGGATTAACAAATAGGCTACTTTTCATCCCGATATTCCCACGGGATCGGGACTTAAGCGGGTGAAGCCGCGGGGCGCTGCTAGTGATTAATACTTCAATCATGCAGCGTAGAGAAAATAAGGCATTGGAAGAAGCCATACTGAAGGTAACGCTACGTTTATTATAGTGTTAGGTAAAGTAAGGTAAATTTAGGTAAAGTATCTCGACCTTGTTGAAGGTGCTAACACAACAGCAACTGTTGATAACAAATTTTATTTGGTGTGTAGAATTTCTACATGAGACATTGCCAGTCAGTGCAGCAGTGACGAGTAGTGGGGCTGTCTTTCTCGAACTGGGGTTTTTGGGTAATTGTAACTTTGGGAACTAATTATTGGGAATTATAAAGGTGAAAGTTTGTGATGATGGATGGATGGATGTTCGTTTGTTACTCTGTCACGCAAAAACCGCTGAACGTATCTCGATGAAATTTGGCACAGATATAGATTATTTTATTCTGGAATAGCACATAGGCTAATTTTTATCCCGGAAAAAATTACGGTTTCCGTTGGGTATATTTGCTCAAAATTTCTCCGCGAACGTAGTCGCGAGTAATAGCTAGTATCTATGGTATATTAGTGCAAGAATATTACTGTAAACTAATGGTTTCACCTGCGTTTGTGGCCACTACTCCGCTCCTAAGGGTCGTAGCGTGATGTTACACAGCTTATAACCTTCCTCAACGAATACTGTATCTAATACAAAAATGGCGCGTGTAAACAAACAATTAAAGAAAAAAATATTTAACTTTATTTTATTAGTACTTAAAGATAATAATAATCACTTGAGACACCTCACACGCGGCCGTCCGATACCAAACTAGGCAGAGCCTGTACTATGGAACCAGACTGCTGATAAACATACCCATAAATTACTAAATACTTACATATTTATTATAGATAAATTACACCCAGACACAACAAATTAATTAATGGGTAAACAGGCAAGTTTGGAATCAACTACATCTGGATCTCTAGATCCTGGAATGGCTGGAAACAGCGACAAAGACTTCTTGAAAATTGGGGCACGTCCACTTCGTCTGACGTCCCACTTCATACTCTCGCGGCGTCTCTTATTTCAATTCTAACAATTATACAAATTTAAAGTATACTACAATCAGTGATTCAAATGTTATATTACAAGCCACCTTCTGACAAGTTCAACGGAGGTTTGAACACTACAATAGTACCAGCAGTTCTACCAGTACTATAATCCGATCGAGAAAGATAATCGCCCGTCACTGCCGCGCTGATACTACCTACTTACACACTCACTGGTGCACACCAAATAAAATAAATTATTATAACAACTGTATTCAACAAGGTCATTTATTATCATATAGGATACACATATGAAGATACATTCTGATATTCAGTAGCTGTAATTAATTACGGCATCAAAGGAAATTATTATTCGAATAATTTAATAACTGCAACTATTCTGCTTTATTAAGTACACGCCAAGCAAGCGACTGTTATGATTTTGCGGTTTATCTGTTATTGTAAAACTCCGAACTACGGTAAATCTTAAGATTAGCCAGTAAAAGCTAAGATTTACTAACTCCTAATGGTAAAAGTCCGAAATGAATGGTGATCATCGTTCATTTCGCACTTTCACCATCATCCATTCGGTAAATCTTAGGTTTTACCACAGAGACACGGTAAATGTCGAAAAATGTATTTAGTGAAAACATTATTATTACCTATATGTTTGTGAAAAGAATATTTCTTTTTGGTTATTCTTTTTTCCTATTATAAAGTACCTATTTAGGTGTCGTTAAAAAACTTTTTTTTTGTGCGTGTGGAAATCCCCTCGGGTAAAACCCCGGGGGTGTGTCGGAAACGAACCGACTAACGGCCGTTTCCAATTAACTATCTATCTGTAATTTCGCCTACAAAAGATAGACAAATCTATCCTTTGGTCTTTACTTGCTTTTCAATATCCTACTGGGGTATAGCATGTTCTATCGAAGTTGTTAATCTATCATCCAGAGGACAGATAGCCTATTAGAGATAGGAACTCCATACAAATGGTTCTTCTTTCATCCAGCTAATATTACAAATGGATGATGGATGGTGGGATGGATGGATGTTTGTTACTCTTTCACAAAAAACCACTGAACCTATTGCGATGAAACTTGGTATGTAGATAGCTGGAGACCTGGATTAACGAATAGGGTACTTTTTATCCCGATATTCCCACGGGATCGGGACTTACGCGGGTGAAACCGCGGGGCGCAGCTAGTTCTTTATAAAGTTGCTTTGTTATATACATGGATGTCTTAGATGCTACGATATGTAGTTCACCTTATCTGCGACTTTATCTGGGAATTTAGACCAGTTACGTTTTACGAACATGCACATTTAAAAGTACATGGATGGCATGAAATGCGGTTTACAGCTATCAGTGGTCCTATATAATTGCTCTGATGCAACGCTTCTGTAATTAATATAAGTATCTATTGTGCAAGCTATGTATGTAGGTCTAGATAGCGTTGTGTAGTAAGGTCCTAGAATATGTATTTATTCTTAACCTTGTGTGTTCCAGCCTTGGCCTTTTACGTGTTTGAACTTAGGCCAAAAGTAATTAGATGGAATTACGCTATTACATAGTAAATTGATGTAAGTAAAGTATCGTAAGTAAAGTGTCGTAAGTACGAAAGTAGTTGACTGCACGGATAGCGCAATGGTTTGAGTGGTGGCGACACTATTCCGCGCTGAGTGATGGGGGTTCAAATCCCACACAGCACAAATATTTTTGTGACCCACAAATAGTTGTCCCGAGTCTGGACGTTCTTTGTGTCCGTTGTTTAAATGTTTGTAAAGCCCCCGCAACACATTAATATTCCTAATGCGGTATATATTAAAAAAACCGGACAAGTGCGGGTCTGACTCGCTGACCTAGGGTTCCGTAAGCAAACAAACTAGTATGTAGAAGCCCATCTCGGTAATCAATTCCCGAAGATTTTTTGCCCGCTTTTACCGAAAGACAAACTTAACTTTGTATTTCTAATCACAAAAAATATTTTCTTTTATGTGATACTAGCAGCGCCCCGCGGTTTTACTCGCGTAAGTCCCGATCCCATGGGAATATCGGGATAATTTCAGGATTCTAGGCCAATGGAAAGCACCCCATAGGTTTTGATTTACCTGAGAAAGGATCTTGACAGGCAGATAGACAGACAGTCAGTCAGACAGACAGACTGACAGACGGACAACAAAGTGAGCCTATAAGGATCCTTTTTGCTTTTTGAGGAACGGAACCATAAAAAGAACAATAGTCTATCGTTGTTTAAGGTTTACTAACTTGACGAAGGGCTGGAAGTTGTTAAGTTCCATAACATTAATCAATAAAAAAAATTACGAAGTGCGTGGGTTACATGATAGAATTATTCTATTCATTTAATCGAGTGCTTCCTTTGCTACTTATTTCCAATTGTATCGAGGATTTATGAGATATGTAAATACAACTACTGCTCTCATATTAATATCCTTGCCTAGTAGTAAACTGGTAGCTAGGTGGTTTCTAAACGATTCGTGTGTCGTGATAAAGTTCAGTAATTGAGGTAAAATTTTGTTATAATCGTCTATTATTAAACCAATTAATGAGTACCTTACCTATTATTCATAGCAATTACATTATATTAATTATTATTTTTATGGTAACACCGTTAAATAGAAAGCGGCAAATAGCCTAAAGCGGCCTAGATTCCTATGTTTAAAATAAATTATTGATTCTAAAGTCGGAGAATGCAGTCTTAAAATACTACGGAAATTATCCTCCACTTTTATTTAACGTTTTTAATTTTATTTTTTAATTATCAAATCAACATTAAAAGTGCATGGTTTCGCAACACCAAAGAGTATTTCACACAATAATGTACCGAACTCTTCAGTTTTGACGTTTATTAAAAAGATTCTTATTTTACTTGACAGTTTTATACTAAGATTATTGCTCTGAAATTTTATACCTGACTAACGTAGTGTTTGTTTCCTCTTTACCTATCTATCTATCTATATAAATAAAAATGAATCGCCAAATGTGTTGTTAAGCGCAAAACTCGAGAATGGCTCGACCATTTCGGCTATTATTTTTTCAAATTTTCGTTAAGGCACAAGGAAGGTTTATATGGAGAGAAAAAAATTTAAAAATTGGGAGGACAATAGTAAAAACAACACTTCTTTTCCTATACAAACCACAGCGCAAATAATAATTAAAACACATGTCCCCAACTGTCAAACATTTGACGTCAATTAATAACTTTTGACAGAACAAAGTCTGTCGGGGCAGCTAGTTTTTAAATAATGTCTAAAGAGAATCTCCTGCCTAGTCTTTATGAATATCGAAGGCGATTTTTCGCAATTTGCGATTGTAATCGGTAGTCGATAGTCTAGTCAAATGATAAACGTCCAAACAGTGGAATCATTAGAAGTACCTGGGAGACCGAGCTTTGTTCGGTAGCTTTTTGTAGAATCGTATTTTCTTTTTGTTGTAAAATTGCATTTTTACAGGAAATACAACTATGCAGTTAAACTTAAAATGCAAAACTGTATCTGTATACAAAATTTCATCAAAATCGTTGGAGCCGTTTCGGAGATTCAGATTATTATATACAAATATGTATACAAGATTTGCTCGTTTAAAAGTATTAGATAGATTAGATAGATATGACATTGAGTGCTGTGACGTCATGCTTAACTGTTGTCAAAACATTTACTTTTAGTTATTGGTTTGATAAAATATTAGAAAAGCGTAAAATTAGTAACGATTCTTTTTAACCGACGAAAAAAAAGGAGGAGGTTCTCAATTCGACCGTATGTATTTTTTTTATGAACGTTCAGCCCTCACTCCGTTATTTATGAACCGATTTTGATGATTATTAGATAGGATGTACCTCAAGGGTGGTCCCATGTCAAGGAGGTCAGGATCTGATCATAGGATCCTGATAAAATTGACAGAAACCCTCGAAAATTGTAGGAACGAATAGCGTTTCTGTTTACTTTTCATAACTTAATTAGTAATTGATACCATACCCTTCCTAAACAATTAGAAGTTTGATATAAAACTGTAGTTTTAGTGACAGAAACCACTTAATATGCTATGAAGAAAATACATTTGATAGCGTTTTAAAGTATTTAGTATTAAATATATTAAAAGATAGTAGTTGTCGGAGTACACAAAAAATCGTAAAATAAAAACTTTTTAACAAAAAATTAAACCGATGAAAGAACTAAAAACAAAAAATAAATAAACCTCTTAAGTCTTAAGTATTGAGCTTACTTACATAAACTATCAAATTTTATATAAATTAATTTTGAGTCGGCGTCAAATAATAAAATGATTATTTACCTACGTAGAGGCTTCTCCATTTCTACGTATATTTGAAATTTAGATAATTAATAACAGTGTGTATTTTATTTACTTAATGTGTATATTTAGTTCATGGTTTGATTTATCAATCCAAATTATTATAAGACTTTTAAATTCGTATCTTTGGAATTTTATCTTTCTCTCTCTCTCTCTCTCTTTTCTCTCTTTAACACCTACCACTTTTATTTCTGCATCTCCCCAAGGTTGACTGGCAGAGAATGCCTTAGGCATTAAGTCCGCCTTTGTACAATCTGTGCATGAAGTATTAATAACATAATTAATAAGTTTGTTATTAGGCGCCGACTGAAAATTAGATTTTATAAAATTTGATAGTTTATGTAAATAAGCCGAATACTCAAGACATAAGAGGTTTATTTATTATTTGCTCTTTAGTTCTTTTCGTCGGTTGAGTTTTTTGTTAAAAGTTTTCGATTTCTTTTATTTTAGTAAACTCTGGTAATATATATCTATATATAGTCTTTGGTAAAGGAATATACCCTATTGCAAGGTTTGATTCTAACTTAATTATCCATTAAAAAGAAAATTGATTCTACATTACGCTATGTGGGTTTGCGTCATAATAAATGACAGTGATCTTGCCCGAGTTATTAATAAAAAAAATTATTGTTTTACTCTAGCCTGATAAATGGCGAACAAGCATCACCCTGGAGGTGGTCGTGCGAAGACGGAAAATGCGTGAAGACTCGGAATGACGGCCAGAACACAGATCCTGTACTTAGTCTCGAGGCGTGCAAGATGTTCTGCAATGAATATGGTACGTAATAAATTACAGAGCTATAAAAACTTATTTTCGTAAGCTTTGTTACCATATTTTAGGGTCATTTAGTACGATTTTTATTACAGAAATCTTATTTTGAAACTGACAAATGGTACTTGAAAATTGACAGATACAGCTATTCTTTCGTAAGAGATAAGGTTGACATGATTAAACTATGGGTACGGTAAGTATTTCATAAGTTACTGAGGATGTTGTAGGAACGTCCGGATATTTCTGAACAAAATCGTTAAAATTGAGATGAAAATTCATAATAATAATATGTTGTTTAAAAATGTGCACCTACACCAGTAAAAGCAATTTCCGTCAAAAAAAGTTTTTTGAAATTATTTTTTATTTATCAATTATTTGTCAGGTACACATAACGCTCCTAAAAGTAAACGCGTAACCCGCCTTACTAGTATTTTTGTTAACCGCTCCACCTATCACTACATATTATAAAACAAAGTCCCCCGGCGTGTCTGTCTGTCTGTCTGTTCGCGATAAACTGAAAAACTACTGAACGGATTTTCATGCGGTTTTCACTAATAGACAGGGTGATTCATGAGGAAGGTTTTAGTATATAATTTGTACCCGTGCGAAGCCGGGGCGGGTTGCTAGTATACATATATATTAGGAGTGGGTTCGGTAGTCGAACCTAACCCAGTGCGGATTACATTCGACGCCGCAACCAGTTGAACGCAACTCCGTCGTCTTAATCATTCAAATATTACAACAAAGCATAAATATGTTGTAAATACCTACTTCTCTCTCGTATTTATTGTTTTATCGTGTATCACAATAGCGTATGCCATGATATCGAGCATGTATATTGAGTGCAGTCGTAAGAATTTAAGTAGAGTACACGGGTTTCCGTTGATAACAGCATACAATGCAATGTACTAATCATTCATTGAATGGTACATTATTCCGGATGGACATAGACAATATATAGATAATGTTCAACTCGGGCAAAATTTAACCAGCTACATAATCCTACTAATATTATGAACGTGAATGTTTGTGAGGATGTATGTATGTATGGATGTTTATTATTCTTTTTCGCCAAAACTACTGAACCGATTGCGATGAAACTTGGTATGTTGATAGCTGGAGACCTGGATTAACATATAGGGAAATTTTTATCCCGATATTCCCACGAAATCGGGACTTACGCGGGTGAAACCGCGGGGCGCTGCTAGTTGACAATAAAGAGGTTATGTAGGAGATGATTTTAAGCAATGTACCTAGTTCTATTTTTGAAATTGGAACATTTCATTGCTGTTCTATTATTTAAATGTTGTAATGAAACCTTTTTATTTCAACCTGTGCGTAACAGAATTATTGGCGAGCGTTAACATTAGAAGTTGGCGGCCAATAATATCTTTGTTGCTTTATATTTGGCATTCAAGAGGTTTTAGGTTTTCCATCTAATATAGACGTGAACTGTGAAGTTAATAATAAAATGCTAGCCAATGTGTATCGCAAATATATTTGTAAATCTTGTAACGTGCAAGTATTTTTTTTTTATAATGAATACTAGCTCCGTGGGTGACACATTACTAGTATTCTTGTTCAACACACAAACACACAACACAGTTCTTGTACAATCATCATCATGAATCGCTCTATCTATTGTTGAAAACCGCATGAAAATCTATTCAGTAGTTTTTGAGTTTATCGCGAACAGACTGACAGACAGACAGACAGATGCGGCATTTAGTATATATGTGTATGTATTTAGTAATATATAAGTATGTTTATCAGCAATTTGGTTACCATAGTACAGACTCTGCCTACTTTGGGTCTTTGGGATCAGACAGCCGTGTGTGAGCTGCCTCAAATTATTATTATTATATTATAACTAGCAGCGCCCCGCGGTTTCACTCGCATAAGTCCCGATCCCGTTAGAATATCGGGATAAAAAGTAGCCTATGTGTTAATCCAGGTCTCCAGCTATCTAAATACCAAGTTTCATCGCAATCGGTTCAGTGGCTTTTGCGTGAAAGAGTAACAAACATTCATCCATCCATCCAAACTTTCACATTTATGATATTAGTTGGATACACCGGAAGAGTTTGTTATTTGGTTAAATGCGCTAATCTCTGAAATTACCAGTCGGATTTGAAAATTCTATTGCATATGATAACCCAAATTGAACAAAAGGTTGTTCAACTTCACCTTACAACCGTTAGGAGCGGAACACTTATCACTAACGTTGGTGAAACGGCTACATACGGCTATATAACGGACATACATATAAGAATTGACAATCTAAACATTTCTGCTATAGCATAATACAAACAAAAATTTATGATTCGTATATTTGGGCCCATCCATAAATTACGTCACACATTAAGAGGGGGTCAACGAAGTGTGACATTGTGTGACAATGTCATAAGCTTCGTGACCTCACATACTAAAATTTAAATTATTAAACACATAACATTACCTGATTACCTGTAAATGTAAGACTACATACGCTACTACACTTTTACTGAAATATTTTTTTCAAAAAAAAGAACCGACTTAAAAAAAACTATTGCATAAAAGACATATGGTTTTCTAATTAATGCCATTATCAGAACTGGACCAAATTGGAATGGGACCACACGGGAAGCACCAGCTTTCAAATAAAAAAAGAATCATCAAAATCGGTTCACCCAGTCGATAGTTTTGAGGTAACAAACATAAAAAAAACACAGTCGAATTGAGAACTTCCTTCTTCTTTCAAGTCGGTTAAAAATATACTGTAGAACTGCTCTTTTCAGTTCTAGGTGTAAAATTGCAAAATGACGTGTGTGATGTCCACAAATATGACCACAAGGACGGGGGACGGGGGGGTCCAAATATCATGAAATTCGTGTGAGTAATTTAATGATGGCCCTTTTCCAATTGTCTGCCGTAACCTCTGCCTTCCTAATAAGGCGTGAGCACATGTATATATAGAATAAGACGACATAATACAATATTGTTTTATCAGGTAACCTCATCCACACACTTTATTATCATAATTTCGATGATAATTTAATAGATGACAGAATCTACAGCAATTAAGTCAAGATCAACTTCACTACCCAAGGTCGACCTGCTAATTATCGACATACATTAATCAGATAGTCTATTGCTAGAAGACAAACGTGCTCATTACATAATTTGTATATTATAGATAGTAACTTAGAATTAGACTTGCCTTTAAGTATGACACTAAGATTTCTGATGTCATAGGTGTAATATCTTCAGGGAGGGAGAGTGTGCACCAAAATAGCATGCCACGTTTGTGTAGCAAAAGCATTAATTCAAATGTGTAACATTAAATTAGTATGTAGTATTAATTTATTTTCTAGAATATTCACTATTCTGTAGATGCTGAAAGAGTTAAGTAATTGATAGTGTTCGTCTTCCACTTCCGTCGTGGTCGAGTGATAATGCGGTCTTTTTCAGCGTGGAGGTATCTTCCAATGGGCGGCTGAATTCGAGCAAAAATCGGTTTTGCCATATCTTAAATCCAGTGTATTAATACTACCGATCCAAATAACATGTCAACAGACTCTTGAAAGAATTTACAGCGTGTAAGTTTGAGGATACTTATCATAATACAAAAGTCAGTTCATCATAAAAACGCGAGATTAAGGATTTATAGTCATTAGTTACATTTGACGCTACGCAATGTAAGCTTAACAACCGTAGGTATTATGTTTGTGCTGTACGGTGAATGACCTTCAACGTATGGCGACTTCGAGACTAGCTGATTGCATAAAATGTTTAAATGTTGTTTGATTGATTACATTGCAGGTTTTGGTCGTATATGGTATTTATTGATTTTTTTTCAGTAAAATTTTCTGTTTACTTATTGTGATATCACTTTTGACCAAAAAAATGTAAACTATAAAAAAATGATAAATTTTCCCGCAGAAAATTCCAACGATTTTCGACTCAGAATGATAGTCTGAATACACTATTTCAGGATTCGGTACAGTGTCTCTTCCACTCTGTATACTAGCTGTGGCTGCGACTTCTTACGCGAACAACGTCGTATTTCAAAATACGTCGTAAAGTAAGCAAATCTTCACTTTCTATTTCCACATGAAAATATCAGTAACAAACTTACACTAATTGTAGTCAAGTTTGCAAAATCTAGTTTGTTACTGAAGTTTTAGCTTGTCTGTCTATATTATTTATGGCTGGGGTCCAGGACTTCGTTGGCATAGACTTTTGTTATGGCTTTCCACCTCAAGCTTAAAATTTATCGTGTAATTATTACGTGTATTTAAATAATTACAAAAGCATTCAGAGTGATTTAGATGCAATGTAAACATTTTCAATGAGGGGTTCTTCGAAAATACCCTGTTGTTTATTACAAGTATAATACGATGGCACTTCGCTGTATACGAGTAACAACATATTATGCATCTGTTACACAAAGTTGAAAGAATGCGAGCAGAGTGCTTCGTCTTGGGGGTTTTCTAAACGTTCTATCACATTATCAATGTTGAAGAACCGATTGCGACGAATCTTAGTATGTAGATAGCTGGAGACCTGGATTAACACGTAGGCTAATTTTTATCCCGATATTCCCACGGCATTGGGACTTACGCGGGTGAAACCGTAGGGCGTAGCTAGTAATAAATAATTTTCTCCATATAGTTCGCTGTCTTCATTTGCATTTTAAGTTACTGTCCAGCTTTCTAGACTGCGTTGTTCAAACTCTTTGAAGGTTCGTGCAAGATTGCCTCTCAGTTCATGTTCTTCATAAGTCTTCTGAGACCCAGCGTTCGCCATTCAAACTCTCTGAGATCTCCCTAATCATATCACTATAAATTTAAAATTTAAAACACCCCCGACTCGAAAATCCCTTCAACGATCACTAAATGCCTTACATTATTTTGTAAAAGAGCTGATACTCTTACACTGCTGAACCGATATTAACCAAATATAGCTAAGTACCACCGCAAGGAAACTGGCTTTCAAATAAAAAAAACCGCATCGAAATCGGTCCATCCGTTTGAGAGCTACGATGCCACAGACACACACAGACATCGACGTCAAACTTGTAACACCCTGTCGTTTTTTGCGTTGGGGGTTAAAAATACGAACAAACATCGATTGTTTTATATTAGATGAATATTATAAATAAGTAGTAACCGACTGTTATTTACCAAAAAATAACGTAGTTAGTTACTAAACTTTAGAGATCGCGGCGCGGGTCATGGACGCTTTTTTATAGGCTGGCCTGACCAACATGCGACTTACCAATTAGCTGAACCACATTTAATAGGCAGGCCCTTATTGATTGAACTCAACTTACCTTGGTAATATCTACCTCCGAGGAAATAATTTTTTTTGACATTGTGTTTATAAAACCTTTCAATTCAATCATCGTTTTATTGTTTGATTTGATTTGATATTCTTAATCAAAGTGTCAGCCAAAGCAACCGACGGGATTATAAGAAAATGTTTGACTGCATTTTTCGAATTGACATATATTTTTTGTGTGAACTGATTGAAATAAAGCAAACACTAAATGTTACCCTAAGTTTTCCGCTATACATCGGTGGAACTGCATCTACTTACTGTTGAGCGTGCAGTTGAGCACGTACTTACTGCATCTCAGATCAGCGTTCACAAATGTATTCGTATTAATATATGATTCTACATACTACTTCTTTAAAGACAACTCATATTACTTTTTAACCGACTTCTTGCGTACCCCTTCGAGTAAATAGGCATGAGTGTATGTGTTTTATTTTATTTTTTTGAATTGGTTTTAGTTGCAAGCCGTGTGGCTGTATACAACTTTACGCGGGCTTGACGATGAGCCTAGTACTCCCAACCGTAATATGTATTTTTTCTTCTGTGTCATTCTGTGATTTATCGAATGTGATTATTATCAACTTACTTATTTAATACAATTACTTATTTAAAAATCCAATGAAGGATGTAGGCTGCCATTAGGATAGCCATTAACGGATGATTTTAAGTTCTTCAAACTTTTAATAGGTTAAATATACTCAACAATAACACAATGAGATATTATCATGATACCAATTAGATTTGTTCGGATTTTACCACCTTAATTTGATAAGTTTCTGTAATATAATATTATGTTGTGGTGATTTTTATGTTGGTGTCCAAGTCTAAGGTTTTTTGTATTTCGACCGCTTCTTGTGGTATGATCTTTCCAATTTTCAAAAGTACCAATGTGATGTACTGTGGTATACCTACCTACACATGACTACATTCATCAAACGATGACGTGGTGAAAATGTAGCTAGTACCTAACCTAAGTTCATTTTTTCACAAAAATAGAGTAATAGGCACATAGCTGACTGGTAATTAAATATTCAGATAAATTAATTCTTAAAAAAAGACAACCTTAACGTCGCGTCGCGGTGTTGTAAGAACAGATAAGAGTTCGACAATAGAAGGAGAGGCAACTTCTAGGTGAATATAACTGTAGGGAATTAACGCTTTGCGAGCCGAATTGCGACTTTATTGTGTAGGAATAAGAGTCGCTATTTATTTGAATGACTTGGCGGAGTGAGACTTCTGTACTTGAACTTTTATGTATTCTGTGCTATAGTTAGATTTGTAAGTAGATTTAGTTTTTAGTAGAGGCATAAATAAGATAATAGGTAGTTACTTTGGTAGAGGCACTACTACTACTACTATTTACTGATATGTTGGTCTAGTGGTTAGTGATCCTCACTGCTGAGCCAGAGGTCATTCAATGAGTTCGATTCCTACCCAGGACAAATAATTGTGTGATGAGCATGATCATTTGTTCTGTGTCTGGGTGTAATTTATCTATAATATGTATGTATATAGAAATATATCAGTATGTTTATCAGCAGGTTAGCATAGTACAGGCTCTGCCTCACCATCAGACGGCCGTGTGTGAGATGTGTCAAGTTATTATTATTATTATATGTTAATATTAACAAGCATACAGCTATGGGTTATTTCAGTTATACAATAATGTTAAGACTCCAGGCTTCGATAATTAATTATATGTGTAAACTATAACACCAATAGGTGTTATATTATACTGGACGCGTATATGTTGTTTAGGTACAGGTAGACAACCAATGCTTGGTTCAGGCCAGGTAATAATGTTTTGTATTTATTTTTAGGGTAAAATGTTGCCATCCCTTTTATGTGGACCTTAATTAAAATGTCACTGGCTTTTAATTTTATTTTATTAAGTTTGGGTCGCTATAATTATAAAATAACTGGACGTTTACCCAGTAAAACTTGGAACTCATTGAATCCTTTACAAAACAACCAAAAAACTAAAAAAATACGTTTATCTGGATTTTCATTTCGGATCCCAATTAAGGAAGCCATTTGCCATTATGATTTCCATTTTGTCAAAGGGTTCAGCACTAATTTACCTGATTTAAATGTTGTTAGGCTCTCTTAAGTGATTAAAATAATCGTTGTTATCGATTATTTTAACCCACTAAAAAAAGGAGGTTATATGTTCGGCTGTATGTTTTTTTTAAGATGCACACTCAACAGGATCCTAAAACTAATGATAAAGCTGGTTGTGCTGGTTTTTGAATATCTACCTGTTTTTGTTGGCATATGGATATTGTTATAAAAATGGTGTTCATATTACTTATAAGTAAGTATTGAATAAAAAACAACTTAAGTACTAAGTTCATCAAAAACTTTTTTAAATCTTTTTCTTTTTCGTATTCAACCCACGAGTAAAATTTAATAATAACCATTTTCTACCAACTGCAAAAATTGATTTCGTTCTCAACCCATTGGGGTTGGGGATAAAATACTTTCTTATTAGAGATCCCTCCATGGTGGTGGAATTTCGACCATAATTTATTTTTGGTTGTGGTTGTAATGAAATACATTATCCAGCATAAGTTGAACTGTCATTGCATAGACTTACGTACCATGACAGGTCAACATATAGGTACTAGACGCGTGTAGCTTGATGTAGCCGTTTTCATGTAATTTTTAAGTTTGTAACACACTTTGTTAAATTTCTATATACATTTACATATATATAAATTTTAAGTATTCCAAATTGCAGGTGCCTTCATTCGCGAAATTCCCTTATATGCTTTTATAGATAAGCTACAAAATATTGGCAACGTAACGTCAGCAAGAGAAAGGAATGTTATTGAATTTGTTAAAAATATTTATTCAAATCTTGATATATCCATCCAATTGCCTGAGTTGCCTGGAAGAGATCGCAAACTGCGATAAGGTCGCCAATTGTACATAACATAAGCTACTTGCTAGTAGAATATTAAAACCCATTGTTTTGTGCATTAAAAAGTATATCTATCTATATATATTACTGTTACGAACCGGGGTTCGGGATTAGATAGGTAGATACACCAATTTATACGAAATAGACACAATTTATTAAAATAATTAGCTATTAAGACAATTACAAGTTACAGATACGATTATCACTTTTACACTTACTATTGACTTGAAAAATTATTGCTGTTTTAATGATTTACTACTTTTAATATTTTTTGTTTTGGTTGTGATAATTTCGTAACAAAGCCAAAGGTAAAAGACACCTACTTACTTTTGTTGATTCTATGCCCAAATATAAAACAGACTGATTTTATTAATGTTAATCATTTTAATGCCTACTTATAAAATTGTTTGTTTTGGTTGTGACGATTAAGTTATAATAATAAATTATAGTTTGGAAAAACTAAAAAAGACGTTAAAAGTTAAAAAGTTACATAATTCACCTCCTGGCAACATCATCAGAACATCGTAACCAAGCCTAATCTGTTGGACTCGTCAAAAAGAATAGTACGAGCTCAAACTTCAGGCGTTTACTAGTAGCCACTGAAGAGTTCCACTATCCACCTCCTGGCTCCATCATCAGATCTGATCGAAGATGCCAAATTATAGTATTGTCATCCAAGCTACATATATATATACAAAGTTTCATTTAGATACGACAATTAGAAGTAAGTTAAAATTTACTTCCAAGATGTGTTTTCATAGTTAGTTACAAGTGAAGCTAATAAATGCCTGTTACAAAAGCTTTACAACCAACAGGTGGCAACTTCTGCCGTCTCTTGAGGCATTGCATTATTAAAAAATATTATGTTTTCTCCCACAGGTGTACTCTGGCCAAAACCGACGGGCAAGGTGGATCTCGGCAACTTTTTGTCCAAGATCAACATCAATAATATTGACATTAAGTCGGTGAAGCAGGGTCGGTCCAACGACCTCATGAAAGACGCTGGAGTTGTAAGTTTGAATTTTAAAATTTAAATAATTATTCTTTAATTAATTTGGGCCTGTAGGTCTAATGATGGCAAGAAGGTCGTAAGGTGTGTTATTTAAGGAAAAAATGTTTATAAATCATGTTATATTATTAAATTACTGCATGATAAATAGAGAACACATATGACCGGGGAGGTTTCGGTACAAAGGGTTTTAGTGAGTTCTATTGAGGTAACAAGATAAGAACCAAAATAAAATGTAATTTAATTTGTGACTAAGCCCCTTTATGGTATCAAAAGTAGCTTTATAGCTATATGTGTAAACTAGACATTAACTCTTAGTAGTGCCAAACGATCACTCGGCCCGCCTCAAGGAAGCGGTCTTATGGGCCTTCAGAGCATTTAACATACCAGAGTGGACTGTGCGGATGGCGTAATGGTATGGATTAAGTAGTCGCCTCGCCACTACGCCGCGCCGATAGTTGTGGGTTCAAATCCTACACGTGACAAAAATTTGTGTGATCTACAAATAGTTGTCTGAATCTGGGTGTTTATTTGTGTCCGTTGTTTAAATGTTTGTGAAGTCCCCGCGACCCAGGCGTATTCCAAATGCGGGAGTTGTCTCTTTAAATTACAATTACAAGAGTATCACCAGTGACGGTATCTTCATATAATCCGAAAGACCACCTTGCGTTGCCAGTCCAAAACCGAAATCTACCACTAGTAGCATACAACATTCTAACGTTGCAATGTCATAAGACAAGACTAAAACTCACTAAAATGTTCATGTAGCACTGCACTCTTCTCGCACTTATTTTCATCATGAAATGCACATTCGAGTGTACTTATGTAATACTGTACTTATGTAGTAGTAATATATTAATTTTATTGTCCACAGAGATTTAAAAGTATAGTTTCAAGCGCAATGCCGAAAGGTATTACTCCTAAGGCGACTGGAAAATCGCTGCAAGTGGAATTAGTGAACGAAACCCCTGATGTTACAGGTAAGTCTTTTCTTTATTTTATTCGTAAGTAGCATATATAAGGTGTAGTTCTCCCACCAGGTTAGGTCAGGGGTCGGCAACCTTTTGAGACGGAAGAGCCAAAATTGTAATTTGGATGACCTTTTTTCTTTTTTTAGATAAACAAGTGAATCAAAATGTAATTGAAAATCTCAGTCGTACTATATCATAGCATAGTACTTAATTACACGGTTTTAAGAGTTTTGATAGTAAATAATATTTTTTTACATATGGAACTGGAGAGCCACAACATTACATCGAAAGAGCCACAGGTTGCCGACCCCTGGGCTCTACGTAATTTGGTTGCACGTATTATGTCTACGTACTGCTAAGTACTAAATGTTCTGAATACCCTGAAGCTCCTCCTTAGTAACGGATACTTTACGACTCGAGTAAAGAACCGCTAATAACCTATGTGGCGACTGCCAAGGCGGTAGCTCGGTCGACTTTTCAATACCCGCTCAGCCCTGTCCTGCCCTACTCTGCCCTGTCTTGCAAATATTTATATGCAAGAATATGTCAAATTTGCATTGGTCTCTGTATATGTGTATACAATATATGTAACACTATAAAGCTTCCAGTCGACATGATTTTTTCAAACATCTTGAACGTCGTCATATTTCAGCAAAATTATACAAAACCCTAATAAATTATACACCTAAACCTTCCTCATGAATCACTCTATCCATGCGTGAAAATTGTATAAAAATCCGTTCGGTATTTTTGCAGTTCATCGCGAATAGGCAGACAGACAGACGCCGCCGGGGGACTTTGTTTTATTATAATATGTAATTATGTATTGTACGTACACTTATGTCTATGTTTAGTTTCATAATTTTTACGTAACATAACGGCTATTCACATTTATTTGTCCAGAGTTTTCCCTGGACATGGACGAGGGCTACTCCATCCGCGTGGTCCCAGCATCGAGCGACACAATCAATGCTACCATCAACGGTGGTTCCTTCTTCGGTGTGAGACACGGTCTGGAGACGCTCGCCCAGCTCATCGTGTATGATGATATCAGGAATCATATGCTGGTAAACACCTTTGGATTTCAGACCCAACTTCTAATTAACTAGAAAAAAATAGACATTTATTATTTTTTAAAGTGAGCAATTGAGCATGTCTGTTGATAAATAAATAAACATAGTTCTTGTTGGTGAAAGATAATTAAGTGGCAATGGGTAAGCCCTTATTGCTAGAGAAGAAAGGTTTTGAATTTGTATATTTACAGTTTTATAGTTCATATTTATAGTTAAATGCTAAGAATTAAGTAATGAAGTCTTGTTGGGAAATAATACTTACATACCTACTGAAGATATTTTGAATTCTGAAGTTGACTGGCCTGTTGGTCTAGTCACTAGTGGTTAGTAACCCTAACTACTGAGCCAGAGGAATACCCCTGTAGATTAAAAATATTAATCGCATGATGGGGTCAAGAATACTCTATCAATATCAGATATTCGGCCTATACTTAACACGGATATATCCACTATCTGGTTTTTCCCGCATAGGAATAATTACTGATAGTTTGATGTTGTGCCCGTTATATGACAATAGAAGTAACTATTATCTTATCTGTGGTAATAGATACACTAATAATACACGAAAACTGAATTAGATTGACAAAAACGTTTCTATCATAATTACTGACCCGGATAATCAGATTTACACATAACAATCATGTCTTTTACATGATTTTTAAGTGTAATCTTGTGTAATAATGAAGTAAAAAGCAATTAAAATAAATTATGCCTTACATTTTCTTCAAAGTTTATCAAACGAAAACAATTTATATTTTGTGTAACTTTCTATACTAAGATAGCATGTGCCTGCCTGTCCATACATTTAAAGTATTGGCTTGTTTTTAAGACAGCTAATGAATTATTAACGTCACGTAGATGTATTGGCTCAAGGTACTTTATTGGCCGTCTGATTGCGGCAACTGTCGATATTGCAATACTACAATGACAAAATAATATTAAAGTATTGTAAACAATGGTGATTAGGCAAAGTTGAATCAAGCTGGTCAGTACTCAGTATTCCCTGCTCTGGACAGCGAAGCAGTATACCATACGGACCTTTAACGAAGTGAAATTTTTTATTTTATTTAGCAAAGTAATAGATAAGGCCTCTAAGTAAAGAAAATGGCAATAAAACAAATTTGGTGATTACTTTTTAACTGCCATTAGGTTCATAAAAATAAAATGAAGATAAAGTAAAGTAATGCGACCAATCAACTATAAAAATAATAGTGAATTAGTTGTAGAACAGGATGCTCCGAACAGTCTAGGTTATCAAGACTGGTGGGTCCCGCGTGGTTAGGCCGCCCTAACGGTTGACTACCGAGGTGACTGCAATTTTTTTTTTGTTTTTTTTTTAAAAGACAACTCCCGCGTTAGGAATTACTCCTGTGTCGCGGGGGACTTTACAAACATACAAACAATGGACACAAAGAACGCCCAGACTTGGGTGGCAATCGAACCCACGACCTATGGCATAGCAGTCAGGGTCACTAACCACTAGACCAACAGGCCAGTCTATTAGAGGAACATTTTTGATTTTAGCCATTCCCGCCTTTGCAATGTCTCCCACAATTTACAGAAATGTTTTCTTCTTAGAATACCTCTCTGTAGAATATGAATAGTAATGGCATGATGGGGTCTATGTTGCAACACATATTTTATTTATTTCTTAACTAGCAACCCGCCCCGGCTTCGCACTGGTAGCAGAGACATCTTCAACAATCATCAACATATTTCAATCAATTTACACAAAACCTTAACAAATTATACAACTAAACCTTCCTCATCTGATTCACTTTGTCTATTAGTGAAAACCGCATGAAAATCCGTTCAGTAGGTTTTCATTTTATCGTGAACAAACAGACAGACGCGGCGGGGGACTTTGTTTTATAATATGTAGTGATCTATATGCCTCTTAAAAAATATAACTCCTAGCTAGAGTTGGGCGACGGGAAAAAATTGGGAAGGAAATAAATGGGAATAAATGAAAATATTTCTAAACTTCCATTTTTTCCCATTTCTTACCGGTAATTTATTCAAATGGGTGGGAATTTATTATAAATATCGAGAAAAATGTAAAAATATCATTATTACGGCAAGTAAGTAAGCAAGTTTATCAAAAAAATCGTAATGGGTGGAATTTTATTTCCTTCAACTTTGGTTCTCGCACTTTTTTTACTCCACGATCAATTACGATTTTTTTGATAAACTTGATAGTATAACTCTGCAAATATTGATCCTAGCGTAAAAATGAAAATTACCAAACTTGTGGAAAATTAAATTTCCAACAACTTTGGATACCACAATTTTTGCCCTAAAGTTGCAAATTAACGAGTTATTTAAAAAAAAAATTGGTTGCCTGTAAAGTCGGTATACGGGCGAAAGTTTTACGTGACAACGACTTTGAGTGGTAAAATAATAACCATGCCCGAGTGGAAGGGACGCGTGCCTCTCACTCGCTCTCATTGTGAGCGCATAACGTGAGCGGAGCGTAACGCAGTTTCTTGAAGTGTCACCCGGCAAACCAATTTATAAGACGTTGTCACGTCAAAAAACAAAAAATTTAAATTCAAATCAAGATGGCGGTGAATCCAATGCGGAGCAATCCAAAAGCGGGCTTGCCCCGAAAATCGATCCAACGAATCCAACCACGTTCCCCGATGTTTAAAAAAAATCCCCAATTTTTTTCTATTTAAGGCTATTTTTATGTCTATCCCGACTGGACTATTAGATAAACGAGCATGTTGTAAAATAAAATCTTGAAATAATGTAATATGCCGTAAAAGGATATTTTTGTTATATTCGGTTCATATTATATACTAGCAATGCCTCGTGGTTTCACCCGCATAAGTCCCGAACCCGTGGGAATATCGGGATAAAAAGTAGCCTATGCTTTAATCCAGGTCTCCAGCTATCTACGTAACCACGTTTCATCGCAATTGGTTCAGTGGTTTTTGCGTGAAAGAGTAGCAAATATCCATCCATCCATCCAAACTTTCACATTTATAATATTAGTGGGATTAATTATTGTAGAAACCAATTGTAAATCTCGTCCAGTTGATTGGCAATATTATAATACGACAATGAACATGTCATTGATTTATAATATTTCCTTTTTAGCATTATTTGTTTTATTTAAACCTGTAAACTCAACCGCCTGGATGCTTTGGTGTATGTATATACTTAATTCTAATTGAAAAGACTTATTAAAATCATGTAAATATACATTTTTGTCGAACTTAATTTCTTTCCGGTACGAAATATTTTTGCCTGGGAGTAAATGGGAAGAAATGGAAGTTTATTGCCATACCGGTAATTTACTGGTACGGCGCCCAACTCTACTCCTAGCGAATTGTCAATATGTCGCAATTTACTTTACAATCAAGAATACTATTAATGGACAAAATGTGCAATCACATACTCGGAACTATTCTAAATAAAAATATCTATGGAAAGGAATAATGACTTATTGTATCATGATAATGATTACAAACTCCTACGGCTCGCAGGGCACAAAAGTCATTGTCATTGCAAGCGAGGTGAACGAGTTCTTTCTCATGACCGAACCGGTTGCGTTCGTTGACACAATATCAGTCCACGATTTTTGCATAACTAACTCAGGATCAAGGAGGTTGCTGTACAACTATTGATTTTAAGGTCGATAAACTTACTGCGATAAAGGCATTGTATCTAATTAAACTTGTTCTGGATCTCGAGTGATATATTGTATCGGTTTTCTAAAGATGAATTTTATCTATTTAAACATAGATAAAATTCTTCTAAAATTCAAAAGTCTTTCTATTATTAGATTATACATAGGTGTGCACTGCAAGGTATGCCGTTGTGATAATGATGCGGGCTGTTTACTGATAAATATTTTATGTTATATTAATTTAATTGGTAAATACGAGGAGACTGAGGCGCCTTTTTGGTTCCTTAAAAACCATGACGTACTTAATCGCAACAGTTTTTTAATTAAACAGAAAATAACAGGATATATTATGTTGGTCCAGTGTCGGTTACCCCGGTGAAAGTTCGTCATGCTTGCATTGTGTTGACAGCAAGATATGTATCGCACTTTCCATTATTGCATTAGTTCTCAAATTTTCATTATCATGAAAAATTTTACCTATCAATATACAAATGTTAAAAAAAACAGAATAATTGTAACACTACACGCTACACAAATGAACTATGAATCATTATAATTTATTTTTAATTTATTAAATAACTACAGTCGACTTCAATGTTAAATCATAGATATTACTTGAAACTTTCATTAGCTATTTTAGAATCTGTTCATGGCAATTGGCGAAGACATCGCATGAATTATGCACACAAATATTTACTGAAATGCTTTAAGTACAGTAAACACTGAAGTAAGTTGAAGTTAAGTGTAAACATATTTGTTTACCTTTTGCTCTGGGGTTCACTATCTATCCTAAAAAAAATGTCTCGCGGCAAATGGTTGTCAAGCCATTACCATATGCGTAACACAAGGGCAAATCAAGAAATGAACTTTCTCATTTATAAATAAATTAAATAATGTTAAAGTTTTTACCTGATAAATAATTGAGTGCTGTATTAGCCAAACAGTTAACCTTTATTGTCACACGTAGATAATAAAGTCAAATACACCTATTACCGCGATGCTATAAATATAAAAAGCATTGTGTCTACTCTCATTGTAATTCAACACAACGTTGCTGAGGTCATCGGTTATTTGAAAAATCTGATCTTGCCTCTAAAACGCCAATATGCCTAGGTGGACAAACAGATTATTTACTCTTTGGAAAGCTTATCAATGTTATTAAAATTTATACTCTTAAAAGTGGAGTAATACACATTTTGACGGATTTGTAATGGTTGCGCTTCGCTTGTTTCGCTCATTATAGCGATGTGAATTTGTTTGAACGCCCCGTTTCCGATTTTATGCATTCGGTTTATGAACTTATTTTTTCGTAAGATAGGTAGCCTGCATTATGAAGAAGGTTAGTAGATAGTATAGACTATATAACCTTTAGTTCGAAGCAGAACATAAACGCAGGTTATACCGCTTAGCCCCGGTGAAGTGATGACCCGTGAGGGCTCCCACAAATAAAAAAAAAAAAAAGTTATTAGGAAACAAGATGATCGTTTTATGGGTCATTTTACTAAGGACTAGACCTTTTTGCGTAACAATTTTGTTTGAATCGGGAATCGCTCAAAAATTCTAACGTATAGCACTTTGAGTTCTTAATGAATTTTAATTTAATTGTTCTCTCTATTCTGGTTTCAAGTGATGCGATTTACTTGGAACCGGAATACTTTGATTTCCAACGGGCTTGGGCAATGAAAGTATTAAAGATTTCCTAAATAATTCTGAAATCAGAGTTATTTATTTATCACAAGTACTAACGTAATTCTACTCGAAACGTAATTAATTTAGACTTAGATACTGCGGGTTTGTTTATCTAAAAATACTCGTTCGGAAGTGGGTTTGCCCAATTAACACGTTTTGATTTCAACATCTCGTGACCTAAGAAGATTCACAAGAGTTACCAGACCCAAAATAAAATAAAAATGAATTTGCATTTATTTTTGGGCGGTTGATAATGATTTTGATTAAAGTCTTCAACTGTCGTGAATGGTTTGTTACTCATCTCCCTGTAAACTGTATACTTTCTTACAAAGCTGGTTTCTTTGTAGATTATGTTCTATTTATAAAGAGCCAGTCAGACCGGACTTGCAAGTATTAGAGTGGACACGATGGTTTAAGAGAGAATATACCATAAAAAATACTTTGGCTCTAGGGACGTACATAGATAGTACTTTAATAAAATTCTTCTAATATTATCAACATTTTCAGTATTACGAACGAAATATTGACTTTGAATTTGTTTTCATTTGTATATAAATAATATAAATTCAACTTAAATAGAGTATCTTAATACTGACCTATTTTTAATATTCTGTCATCACTGACGGCATTCTGTTTTGGTTCAGATGAATTAATGGAAGTATAATAATAAAAAATAAAGTGACAATCTAATGTTTTCGTGTTTGTTTTGTATTACTTTTCGTTGATAAGATAAGTTATTTATAATACGTAACTGAATCATATGATATATGATAGATATTATCTATATTTAGACTATCGAGTTATTAGTACCTAGCCTAGGTTTATTTGTTTACAAAAATAGATAACTTACAGTTAATCAAATATTCAGATTAAATAATTCTATTCTAAATAAAAGACAACCCTAACGTCGCGACGTCGTCAGAACAGTTACGCGATAGAAAGAGAGGCAACTTCTAGGTGAATATAGCTGTGGGTAATTAGCGCTGTGCAACCTAAATTACGACTTAATTGTATTGGAACAAGAGTCGCTATTTATTTAAATGATTTGGCGGAGTGAGACTTCTGTACCTGTACTATTATGTATTCTGTGGCTGTAGTCTATCGGCTTTTAGGTTTACTTTTATACACTGCATAAAGCGACTAAAATTGAAAATAGAATATATCAGATGCTGAACGCAGTTAGTTGCGTCAAGATATTTTTTCTATAGTAAAATAATAGATCCTCGGTTTTGTAGATACTATGTAGAAGTGATAGGAAACATTTCTAACACAAGAGGCCTTGCAGTCTAGTAGCTTCAAAATTCAAAGACACCGGGTTATGGAATTTCTTTATGCCCATAATGATGTCAAAGATACTGCAAATATCTAATAATATTGGTAGCATTTTTATCACTCTTAGGTATTAACTACTGAACGCCTCAGAATTCAATTTCTGTTGTTTTATAACTACTTTGATAAATGGGGCTTAATTTTTCTGCGCCTTTAATCACCTGCAGAAATATATTTCATCTTGGGTACTTATTCGTCCTAAAATATTATACTTATTAGTTATTTCAAGCACGTGACAAAGTTAGAGGGATTTAGATATTTGCAGTTTATTTTAAGAGATTAATAACATGTCTGATGTTTGTATTGCTGTCAATGACCCGAAAGGAAATAGAGCGAGGAATCATGTAGTTAATGTTTTGTTTCGTTTTAGAGTGTTTTTTAAGGCCATATTAGATGTGTGACTCGGGACCACGATCGGTGCAATTTGATCGAAACGTCGGGTAACCAAGGGGAATTGTACCTTTTAAATATTATCGCTATTAAGTCCCGAGTTACACATCTAATATGTATCAAAGTCGCGAAAGATTAAAAACAAATATTTTTAAAACCAGTTTTGTGTATAAATAGATAGACGCTTTATTGTACAAAACATACAAAATGATACAAAACTGTATTTAGATATTCTTACAAACTAAAAGTAGAGCACAATGTACAGTGTACTTGTACAATTGGCGGCCCAATAATTGTGTATCTTTATCATGAAATTATTACTTATTGTCACTATGCAGTTATAAAGAAATACATTTATTTTTCTAGATCGTGCGAGATGTGTCTATCAGCGACAAACCTCAGTACCCGTACCGTGGTATCCTTCTAGACACCGCGAGGAACTTCTACTCGATCGATTCCATCAAGGATACTATCAGTGAGTATCGCGTTTTCCTTATAAGTAATTTATGAGCGAGGTTTCTCAACATGTAGGCCAAGTGGACTTGCTGAAGTAGGTACATAATCTTATCAAAATCGTGGTGTAGTTAATACATTGTTTGTAGGAAAAATAACATATCCAGGCAAAGGGGTCATCGGAGAAATGAATGGTAGATTTCTTATAATATGTCTATATATATATATCTTCTAATATTTTCATCATTTACTTACGGACTTTTTAGTCGAAAACACTTAATTACTTTATGTTAAATACAGAAAATGTATTTAAATAAATTTGCTTGTAGTGTTTCTTGGATTTAAAAATAACGTATGTAAAATTAAAAATCGAAAAGTGATTTTGAGTATAATAAATTATATGCATCTTTTGTTGGAAATTTACCATGAACGGTAGTACGGTAGTTAGTAGTGATGTAATGAATGTTGAATTTTTTACATTCGCGAACGCGAATGCCAATGTTTATCACCGGTATTCGTGAATGCGAATGTTGACTTTTCGAATAAAACGCGAGCTTGTTGTTTGAAAATTTACACATTTCGGGTGGGCTTTTATTGATCCGAGGTACAAATTGAAGTATTTCACAAAAAAAAAGGTCAGATCATGAAAATATTTTATATTTCACTGGGAACAACGAATTAAGCTTGCAGTGTGTGAGTGTTGCAGTCTTGTTCAAATCCAAAGCGTGCTAAAATGACTAATTATAAGGAAAACTTTGGCTCCAGTGCCAGTCCTTCAGAGAAATCTGTATCATTAAGGAACTCTATTAACATGATGATGGATTTCTAAGTCTAATCCTATTAAAGTTTTGATTAAAAACAGATTAATGAATATGTTTTGGATTACGAATTGAAAATGAAGAAGACCCTATTCTGTGGATGGAAGGAAGGTCTAATAGCAGTAAATATGGTATTTTTCTAGCCAGAGCCAGAGAGAGCCGGAGAATATTTGGTAACTCCATCCACAAGTGTGCCTAGTGAAATAGTTTTTAGTAAAGCTGGACTTCTTTACAGTCCTCTTTTTGGTTCTGGCGGCCGGTCCCTTGTGGTGGTTGTGCATATAATTTTTGCGACGGAGGTCGCGGGTTCGATTCCCGCTCAGAGCAAATATTTATTTGCATGAATATGCCAATTTGCAATAATCTGGGTGTTTCTAATGTATGTATTTACAAAAAAATAGGATATAAGTATGTTTCTCCGTGTTCTAGAACCCATAGCACATGTTCTGCTTAGTTTAGGTCTGGAGGGTGTAGGTAGATATTTAACAATTAGCGATGCGATATTTTTTTTAAATCTAATTCTAATTTGGTTTTTTATATCCATACGTAATTTCATTTCTGTTTGCCAAATACATTCGCTAAACATTCGTTTCTTGCGAATACGAATGCGAATGCAAATGTCAAAAAATTATTCGAATATTCGCAAATGTGAATAAGGTGTGTTTCCTTGGCGAAAATGGCTAACATTTTCAGGGTTCTTATGGCCCTGCAACAAACTAAACTAAATCTCCTGTGTTTTGTAACTAGATGCAATGGCAGCTGTGAAGCTAAACACCTTCCACTGGCACATCACGGACAGCCACAGCTTCCCATTCGAGTCCTCAAGAAGACCCGATTTATATAAGCTAGGTGCTTATTCTCCTGCCAAGGTAAAGGTTTTTTTAAATATTTTTGGTGATCAATCTCTTTTGTGTTACCTTTTTTGTCTGTGTCTCGCACGTGGCGTAAATATATGCAGAGCTTGAATGTTATACTGTTGTTTGTAGTAAATGGACCACAAACTAATAAAAATTAAAAATCTGTTCACAGTTTTTTTATTTAAATTTACAAAAAATTAATGATTTGATATAATAGGTTAGGTGAGTTGTTATTTCATACAAGTTTTTCTACTTGACGTAAGTACATTAACATTTAATAAAGTGAATTTGATTTGATTTGACAGTCCAACTAGCTTTCTTTTAAATCCTAAATGATGAATATTTTTAAAGATATTATGCTTTTCATTTAAAGTTCATTGACACACATTGGTTATTGTTGTCAGATGAACAAAATTAATTACAATATGTAAGTGGGAGTGAATCATGTACACCTACACATACCGATTCAATTGTTGAAGTTTTGTTGTTTTCTCTATAAATTTCTTCGTTTTTCGATCAGTTTTTATTTCGTCGGAAAACCTTCTCAATACTTTATATATTACAAAGTCAAATTTGGGCATCTGTGATGCGTTTATCAACGAACAGCATTTACTTTTTATTAACCGACTTCAAAAAGGGAGGAGGTTTTCAATTCGTCGGAATCTTTTTTTTAAATACATGTTCATCGATTACTCGAAGAAGTCTGAACCAATTTGGAAAATTCTTTTTTTGTTTCAAAGGGTATATCTACCTACTTATCAAGTGGTCCTATTTATTTAGTAATGAGCTGACACGACAGACGTTGTACTATCAAGATTTCGATAATATTTTTTTTATTTCTTGGCAGGCATTTCCAATTTTCCGCTAACCAATGAACAGTATTTTTTATTTATTTATGTAGGAATTTACAAATAAATAAATGACTTTAATATTAACATGCTAATGCTAAAGATATGTCTCATGGCCTTCTGCAGGTGTACACAAAGGACGCTATAAAGGAGGTGGTGGAGTTCGCGCGCGTACGGGGCGTGCGCGTGCTGCCCGAGTTCGACGCGCCCGCGCACGTGGGCGAGGGCTGGCAGGACACCGGCCTCACTGTGTGCTTCAAGGTAACGCTTCTTGCTTCTCATTAGTGGTACGCCGAATATTCTGTTATATTCGGTTAAATGTTCGGTTAAACTGAAGTATTCGCACGGGAGTACACGAGCAAATTCTCGAGCCCAGAACATTCCAGTGTTACATTTACACGAAACACTTCGAGCAATTTTCAGACCCCCTCTAACTCAGGATTGGATAAACCTATTAAAATGATATTTGCATAAGCCGTAAGGGCTTTCTTATTACACCATATGTCAAAATTTTAACACTCTAACTTTAATAGACAGTTTAGGAAAAATGAACGACTGACTGACAGATCAAAAATAATTTTCTCCTCTTCTAGGCCAATTGGAAACAATAAATTTGTTTTAACAGAAGATTAAATGAAATACTTATTTAAAAAAATTAAAATCCGTTAATCATAACTTAACCGGTACGGTCACGAATTTACGAGTCGAGCGAAGCGCGTGCCGCGTTCTCGACTTGAGACGAAAAAAATAATATAAATATATAAATATCTGAAATCAGATCTAAAACAAAGCTAAATGCGTGTAATGGCCAGTTCCTTGTAAAAAAAAGAAAATAAATCATAATTTATGGTAAAATTCAACCTTGTTACAATGTAAATCTTGGGAAGTGTTTATACGAACTTGACGAGTTTTCTCTTTAAAATGAAATATGAAAATAGATGCAACAAAAAACTCTTAAAGTTCACATTGAACCATACACAACATTTATATTGTAACATGGTTCAACTAGTAGTAGTATTGAAACAAATATGGAAACTATTCTAAAAAAACATCATTATTGTTATTATTATGTATAATGTAGGTAAGTATAACATATGTTGATGTCAATACTTCCCAAAAATAAAATACAGTCATTTACAGTTCTGTCCAAATGCCATTGACTTCCAATCGGAGTGAGTCAACGACTTGTTGTTGCTATGCGCATCTTAGTCATAAGAGCCGTTATAAATATTCATAATTTAAATGTAACATTTCTCTCTAAAAATGTTTACATATATATCTCCGAAGGCCAAAAATTATGTAGGTATATTGAGATTTTAAAGAAATATTTTTTTGTTTGTCGTCGATTTGGTAATTCTCAAACTACATAACCAATTTGAATCATTCTTACACCATCAGAAAACTATTTTATTGCGAAGTAATAATCTAATAAAATAAGCCTATTATTCTATAAAATTATATAAAATTCAACCATGTTACAATGTAAATCTTGGGAATTGTTTTTACGAACTTGATGAGTTTTCTCTTTAAATATATGAATGTTATGAATAATAAGAAAATAGTTATGCAACAAATAACGATTAGATAAACGAGAGCGAAGCTGCGTGCACAGCGAGTACTTAAAGAATTGCGCTTTATTAAAAAAAACATTAAAGATTTTGTTGTAAATTTCGTCTAAATGCATTTTTACGGCATTATTACAAGACCGAAGAAGAAGAATTGTGTTTAGGTACCTATAATTTAAGTAGAATGACAAATTTGGATAAAGGTTCTACATTAGTACATTACCTCACCCCACCGGGGTTTTCGGTGGTGCGGTGTGTCGAAATCGAATCGAATAAAACCACACGGTGTGCCGTACAGCACCCAAAAACCCCCTTGGGCCGTCACCCCACCGGGTTTGTCGGTGGGGCCGTGGGTTGGAATCGAACCGACCAAAACCTAACGGTGTACCGTACTAAAATACTACATTACCTACGTCCCTCAACCGCCAAGTTTAATTATAAAATTCATACGTAGCAGAAATCAATAAGGACTAAATATTTCGTGGGAGAGCCATGCTTCGGCACGCATGGGCTAGATCGACCGGAGTGACAGCACGGCCTCACAGAAAACCGGCAGTGAAGCAATGATTGCATTGCTTTTCTTTGAGTGAGTGGGGTTACTTACCGTAGACTGTAAATCTTCCCTCCCCTCTTCACCCTTCTCTTACTCCTTTCTTAAAGGCCAGCAACGCACTTGTGACTCTCGAGTTGCAAGTACCCATGGGCGGCGGTAGTCATTTACCATCAGGTGACCAGTCTGCTCGTTTGCCCTTTAAACCACAAAAAAAATAAGTGAAGAACAAAAAATTCTTCAAAATAATGTCATACATAATCTTATCTATGTTGGTATTGAAATCGACAGGCTGAACCCTGGGGCAACTACTGCGTCGAGCCACCTTGCGGACAATTGAACCCCACCAAGGAGGAACTATACGACCACTTAGAAGATATTTACAGGGATATGGCCGGTATGTGTTCTACTCACTGTTACTTTATATATCACACAATTTACTGTAGGTACTTTATATGTGTTGATAGCCATATCAATGATTTCATTTTCCTGTTAATGAGTTCCACTCATAATAACCCAACTAATTAATAACTAAATATAGTACTTTATGATATGTAGTATTTACACAAATGTATTTTACCTAAGAGGAGAAAACGTACTCAAGTTCTGAAGTGATTCGTCTGTACTTATTTTCATAGTTTAGGGGAAGATCTCGTAAAGTTAATGGAGCGTGCAACCAACACGCAACTACTAGTTTGAAAGACAAGGATTATTTAGTAACATATAAATGACTTCATAGTCGTCGAACCGTTGATTTTCTCACGTACCTCTAGAATAAGTAGTATGTAGAGTTCATAAACAGGGTGTATTTGAAAAAGGAACACTTATTTGAATCACTGAAAGGGCATGATTCTAGCATGTAGAGAATTTTTTAAAAAAGAACTCACCGTTTACAAGTTATGACCGATTGAATTTCCAAGTATTTTTACCTCCGTTTCTCATAAAAGCATCGCAAGCAAGGTGGAACATGTAAAGTTAAAGATTTTAAATCGTATTTTTTTTTATTTTGGAATTATTCACTTATTTATTCAGAAAATCCATAAAAACTAACTTAAATAAAAAATTTTAAACTAACTTTTGTGAAAACGGAGGTAAAAATACCTCAAAATTCAAACGGCCATAACTTGTAAACGGGTAGTTCTTTTTCAAAAAATCTTATTGTAACTGCGTGCTAGAGTCATGCCCTTTCAGTGATACGTGGAACGTTTAAAGTTAAAGATTTTTTCATTTTTTTTCTATTTTGGAATTTTTTATTCCATTACTAAGAAAATCTATGAAAACTAACTTCGAAAATTGTTTAAGCTAGTTTTTATGGATTTTCTCAATAACTAAGTGAATTGTTCAAAAAAAAAAAAAAATGTACGATTTAAAATCTATGTATAACTTTACACGTTCCACCTGCTTTTATGTTAAACGGAGGTAAAAATACCTCGCAATTCAAACTAAAAAAGTGGAAGGACGGTAATAGGGAAGAGGGAAGGGTTGGGGCCTCTGGTAACCTCACTCACGCGGCAAAAAGCGGTTGCAAACATTGCTTCACTGCCGGTTTTCTGTGAGGCCGTGGTATCACTCTGGTCGAAAAATCCTCTCTGTAACATCGCGGTGGTGAGACCACCACCGCGATGTTACAGAGAGGATTTTTCAGGATTTTTTTTTGTACTCAGACGAGTACAGCCCTGGGCTCGAATATCCTTGTGTTCGATTGTTTATTTGAGTAGGTAGGCATTAGGCATGAATGAACGAACATCAAAGCTATCCGCGGAAATTCAAATGTTATTAAGAAATGATAGAAACGATGCACAATACGTAGGTATATTATACTCTATACGGTCAGTGGATCTATTCATGAATTTTAGCTGTTTGACATGCGCAGTGCAGCTTTTTCATACTAAATTGTCTACTGCACATCGAAACTGCTAACTTTACGAATGATTAGCACTAGACCCGTTGACCATATTGTACCTACTGATATTAGGTAGATACTCTAGCTAGGATACTGTAGGTACCTACTTACATCAAAATAATCTTCGCAACAGTACCTATAAACCACTTCGGCATGACAGAGGAGTTTTGTCATCTCTCCGCATTGCTTTACACCATTTTTTAGGTCATAACTTGTAAACGGATTTTTTTTTTTCAAAAATTCATATTGTAACTGCACGCTAGACTGATGCCCTTTCAGTGACTTAAGTAAGTGTTCCTTTTTCAAATATACCCTGTATATATAAAACATGTAGATTTATACCCCATTAAAATATTTGTTTTTGGTATTTTTCAGATACCTTTGACACAGACATATTCCACATGGGAGGCGACGAAGTAAGTGAACGTTGCTGGAACTCTTCGGAGGAAATCAGAAATTTCATGATCCAAAACCGCTGGGATCTCGACAAGTATAGTTTCTTGAAACTGTGGAATTACTTCCAGAAAAAAGCTGCTGACAGAGCTTATAAGGTAAGGAAAATAAACTTTTGGACTGCAGGTAGATCCTTGATGATGGAAATAAATATGGAACTTATAGAGTAATTTGACCAGAAGACCTTATGAGTTCTTACATTACCAGGGGGATTAAAATATACAATGAAATAATTTTGACCACAAAAAAAGTGGTAAAACTATAAAATACATAATGGTACAGGTACAGAAGTCTCACTCCGTAAAATCATTTAAATAAATAGCGACTCTTTCTCCAATACAATAAAGTCGCAATTCAGGTACAGTTATATTCACCTAACTGTAAACCTAAGTGCAGAGTGGACTTGGCCTGGTGAAACCCTACAAATCACTCCTCGTCTAGAACTCGTTTTTCAAAAATTCTCTACATGCTAGAATCATGCCCTTTCGGTGATTTAAATAAGTGTTCCTTTTTCAAATACACCCTGTTTATGAACTCTACATACTACTTATTCTAGAGGTACGTGAGAAAATCAACGGTTACTAGAAAGAACATTGACAGCGGCTATTATGTATAATAACGGCGCGACCATAAATTATGCAACACCACATGTTTGTTAATAACTATAATTTTATGACCATTTCCATAATAATATGTACAGCGTGTAAGTTTTTGCTTCGCGTAAAACTAACATAGCTATAAATTTACGATTTAAAATACCCCCGACTCGAAAATCCCTTCAACGATTAGAAAAGACCTGATGATTATCGAACGGCTGAACAGATTATCTTCAATTATATCTAAGAACACTCCCGACTAAATCACCTTTCAAACAAAGAAAACAAAATCAAAATCGGTTCATCCGTTCGGGGGCTACGATGCCACAGACAGACACACACACACACACACACACACACACACACAGACACGCCAAACTTATAATTATAACACCTCGGTCGGTGTCTCTCACATTCTGTATATATCTTTATTGTTTAAAAAAAATAGTAATGTTTACACAAATTAATTTTACAATAATTGATGTTCAACATGTGTTTAATGTTAGCATCTGTTGCTGATTAATACTAAAAATGTATTCGTTATCGCGGCCACTGTAATCTACCATGCCGCGTTGGAATATAGAAGCCGGATATTATACCCGGATCGGTTCAATCTATTATTAGTTAATAATGCTTCGGTCGTTGGAAATCAGTAGGTACATTGAAGTAGCGCGATCGGTTTAATATTCTGTTTGATATTGATATATTTGATAGGTCGTTGGAAATTTGTAGTTTGTAATAACACGATCGGTTTAATGTCCCTTTGATACACTCGAGAGCAATGAATCCGGGTCAAATAAAGATATGTATCCGGGTCACATAAAGATATGTATCCGGGTCACATAAAGAAACCTGAAAATCTCAGAAAAATCTCTAATAGACCATTAAATACTCTGCTTATAATTTATTATTATTTTAGCTCTATAGAGCTAAATTTTGATTCGTCTTAGAACATAAATCTTAATCAACCTTCAACACTCCAATTCCAATATAAGTGGTTCCGGACATATATTTTAGTCTCAAAAAACGATACCCACGCTCCAGTTTAGGGCCGTTTGCAGGTCTAAATGGTTTTAAATAAGCTTTAGCAAGTCGTCGTCTTACAGTTCATGCACTTGGGTTACTTCCTCCAAGGTGTCGAACGTTATTTCTAACTGTTGAATGTTGACCAAGTATCCATCTTCTACACAATTTATTTCACTAGGCTAGCATTATTAGTTTCCGAGATTTTCAGGTATCTTTATGTGACTCGGATTCATTGCTCATGAGTGTAGTTCAGCTGGACGACGACTGACGCTAGCGTCATGCTCGTGAACGGGTGCCGTCAGTTGGGGCTAGTAATGTCCGGATTGATATAACTTAAATATAGTAGTCATTATATTTTAACAATTGATTTCACATTTAATTTTCACTTATAAGCAATTTAACCAGAAATTTGTAAAAATATATGTATAAATAAATAAATAAAAATGGATGTGTGCAATTCACACACGGCAGAAGTGAAACTTAAAAAAAAACAGATCAAGATATACAAAGAATCGCTTTAATAATAAACAGTAAGCAAACCTGAAGTTCAGTTACAACTGTACACAACTTTCAAAACAAACAATACTTCGTTTTCAATATAGGTTAAGGTTGGATTTAAATGTAAATTTGTAAAGAATCAATTAAGTAAAAGTGAAATATGGAGAAAAAATGAACAAAAATTACACCACGTTGACATTGACATATAGTACGCAGGCGCAAAGACAAATATTATAGGAACTTTATCGTGATGCTTCCGTTTCATCGAAATTTCAAATCACAACGATTCTAAAGAAGTTTCACTTCAAAAGACTGTCTTTGTAGTTTCATGCCTGTTCTTCTCAAAAGGATCTACCTATTGGAACAGGCAATTAGCTTCACGACTGACTGATCCTGACTGACTTACTCCTGGTAATTAAAAAATACCTATAAGTAATTGGTTTAATTGAAATAAATGATTTTGATTGCATCTTTAAATCTTCTTTTAGCAAATTTTGCAACTGTTGTAATTTGGTTTACGATCGCTGATTTCCATGATCTTTAGGACCTTCACTGATATTGTTATTTACAATGCTGAGAGATCGTATTAATATTATTTCCAAACTATGACTTTTATATAGTAATATTCGTAAACTTTTTTTAGCTTAAAATGATTTGGTAAATAATAATGTGTAATATTATTTGTTTCAGGCTTTCGACAAGAAATTGCCTCTTATTTTATGGACCAGCACATTGACTGATTACACTCATATCGACCAATTTTTGAACAATGAAGACTATATTATTCAAGTAAGATATTTTTTATTTGTACCATGCATATAATGTGTATGTTGTGTGTTATACAGGGTGTATTTTTTTTTGTAAAAAGTTTTGACGAGTCCAACACATTGGGCTTGGTAACGATGGTCTGATAAAGAAGCCAGGAGACGGAAAGTGTTTTTTTTTTAAATTTGGTTCGCTATTAAAGCATGTTGTTTTAGTTTATAATAAACTATTTATAAAACTTTTAAATTGTTTACTGTTTTATGATATCAGTCTGAAAAACTACTTCTCTGTCGATGGCATCACGTACATACGTTGTACGTTGCTAAAGTTCTGTGGGGGATACCCCCATAGGGCTATGAGGGACTCTACTAACTGACAGAAAAACACACTACTTATTTGTAATATTGGCTGGTCTAGTGGTTAATGATCCTGACTACTGAGCCAAAAGTCGTGGGTTCGATTTCCACCTAGGACAAATGTTTGTGTGATGAGCACGATTATTTTTTCTGTGTCTGGGTGTAATTTATCTAAAATATGTATGTATTTAGAAATATATAAGTGTGTTTATTAGCAGTCTGGTTACCATAGTACAGGCTCTGCCTAGTTTGGGATTAGACGGCCGTGTGTGAGATATGTCAAGTTGTTATTATTTCGTATGTTAATGATGATTTTTTAGGTTTTTTTTCTTACAGGGAGCGCCTAGTCCGTATCTTATCCCAAACTAGGCAGATCGTGTAGATCTGCCTAGTTTGGGATTAGGCGGCCTTGTGTGAGATGTGTCAAGTTATTATTATTAAAAAATATATATATCTACCGCGGTTGGGCGATTTCTATTCGAGCGGATATCTGCCTACTACCGTGTCCTTTTAAAAATATAATCAAATACTAAACTAAGGTTACTCATATCTTTAGGTATGGACCACTGGCACAGATCCTCAGATCAAGGGACTTCTGGAGAAGGGCTACAAGTTGATATTTTCTAACTACGACGCGCTGTACTTCGACTGTGGATTCGGATCTTGGGTTGGAGAAGGTTTGTCCTTAAGGCGAAGTTCACCGTTTTTAAAGTTCATCTAATATATAAAATTCTCGTGTCGCGGTGTTTGTAGTTAAACTCCTCCGAAACGGCTTGACCGATTATCATGAAATTTTGTGTGCATATTGGGTAGGTCTGAGAATCGGACAACATCTATTTTTCATCAACCTAAATGTAAAAATTTTGTTTATTTTATTTTTTATGATACAGCATTAGAAAATACATACAACTCTGAATTTTCAACCCTCTACGATCAACCCCTATTTTTTAATCACGATTTTTATATTATTCTGTTCCATCCAGAGATCCACAGATCCGCAATAGCGGATGGATCTTTGGATAGACAACCCTATTGGGTTGGAAGATGGCAATCGAATACAATAATTGTAGGTACCATAAATTTTCATGTAAAATTATAAAAAAAGTATGAGTAAATATCTAGTATTCATACAAAATTTATTGTGGGAGAGCCATGCTTTGTAACGTATGGGCCAGCTCGATTATTTTTGAAGTGCCGATGCTTGTCCGCTGGATTTATTTTTAATAAATTTCATCAAGGCATGAATGGTATATGGTATGGTATGAATGGAATCAAACCTTCAACGGTTACACAGTGATTTTTTTTTTGTTTGTACGTTAGCTTTTGGAGCATTTAAATAAAATAAAATCCCGGTGGCAACAGCTTGCATCCTGTTTACCTTTCATGTAACACTAATACTATTGTACATGAAGATCTGACTTTTAAAAAGAGTGGTGACATGAGTTTCTTTGCCAGTATATTTCTCATAAGGCTCTACGCTATTTTGGAAACTGGAAGTTATAGATCGACACAAGCAAGCAGTAGATTTTGGTGTTTTCACCTAATTTACCTCGACAATCCAGTACATGCTGTGGCGTCTGTTTGCGTCGATCTATGATTTTTAAGGGTAGCTTTAATTTAATGTTCATAAATGTCACTTAGTGTCTTAATTGAATAAATGATTTTGAATTGAATTGGATTGAATTCATGATTCGATTGATTAAATTTTTTTTTTATTTGCGATTTCATATGACATTGCACGCTACATGTCCCGCTCTCACGATCTCGTTTAGACCCATTTTTTAATTAAACCTACTTTATAATCAACAACTTGCACGGTATACGTGATACGATTGATCGATAAAATCTGTCGCGAGATGCCGGTCTAATATTTTGGTGTATAAAGTTGTGTGTATCTAGTGACGTGTATCAAATTATTATTATTCATATGATTATAAATGTCTTAACAGGTAACAACTGGTGTTCTCCATACATCGGCTGGCAAAAAGTATATTCGAACAGTCCAGCGTATATGGCACCAGGACACGAAGACCTCATTCTAGGTAAGTTTTGTCAGCCTCTTACTCTTTCTCATTTCCACACATTTCCAAATAAGAACAAGAGATATTACCTAAATAGTAAATCTACATTGATCTATACAGTTTCAGATATTAAAGATTTATTCTTGATGTTTCCTAAGAACAGCCTTTAGGTCTGCGCGTAGTTTAAAAATGAAACACACGCTCCAGCGAAGACAACTTTTAATTAGTCAGCCGAAACGTAAATAGCGACCGGCAGAGTCTTAATAACGTCATCCAGCAAGTCGCTTAACGCCATCTATCGAGCCTAAGCTCAAAAATTGTGGGTCAAGGGAAATGGAAGTCGCTTAAGTCACGGTAATATTATCTATCCAGTATTGTGACTCGGCGCTGTCCTTGATAAGTACCTACAGCCGCGCGGTACGTAAACACGTTAAAGGACTGCCTGCCTACAGTATTTTAATTTCATCTATCTATTTGAGTTACTTTCTAGTTTTGTGGTTGTAAATATTAAAAATAATATTAATAAGTATATTTACTATTTAAAAAAAAATATTTGTTGTAAATGAAATAGAAAGTGTTCAATAAAATACATGTTGAGTTTTTTGGTTAGTGCAATAATAAAAAAAACATCCTTATTTTAAGATTGAAAAATATTTGCACCACGACTCTGATGTACGAAAAGCTTTATCGTTAAATTCAATG